>JABCPU010000055.1:0-251008 GCA_016800925.1 Suillus spraguei | reverse complement strand
ACGTATGACGAAGAAAAAGGGAAAGAAGCGCGCAAGATCCACTAGCCCTACGCCTATCATTACCCCGTCTCCCTTACGCAAAGTCTCTTCTAACCTGACGAAAACATGAAATGCCGCGTCTGTGGATTACTAGGACATCGTCAAAAGAACTGTGCGGAATATTCAATGCAAGGTTTGCAGATATTGGTCGCCCACTCACTTATCCCTCTACTGCCCCAACCGAGTTGGGCCTCCTCCCTTCGAGTTAACTTGGAAAGATGAGGGATTCTACGACGCACTTTGTGCTTGGGAAAAGCAACTTGACGATGAACGTATTCAAAGAGAAAAGAAGAAAGATTCTAAGCGTCGCGCTGGTCTGGAAGAAGCCAAGTATATGATGAGTGGGTCGTTTGCTGATGAAGATACGAGTTTAGCGATGACCCATCTACTATGCGAACCAAAGTGATTGAAAGTCGGTGACTTTCAGTGTAATACGGGGGTAATGTTACAAACCGTACGTGCCCCTATTCATTTCCTATCTCCTTTACTTGTATATTACGTAACGTGACTCTGACTCATATGCTCAACGCATCTGTACTATAGTTGCCTTCCTTCTTTGGATACGCACTTACATTCCCACGTCTCTCTTGGTCTGTGCGCACATATTGGCCTATTTAAGCACAGTGTACTTGTAGTAGATTCCCTACTTTAATCTTACTGGGTTTTACCTGGAATCTCCTTCGCTTAGGTCTCCAACCTAAGTCGTCTTGAATCGTCTCTAAGTCTAAGCACTCCTTAGCCTTAGTCTCTTTTCTTGCAGATACCTCTTAGACTTGTCTTTGAGGCAGAACCCTTGATCGTACTCGGAACGCGTTCCTTGTACTTTCACCTTGTCCTCTTCTGGACATTGTAAGAACTCCCAGCAGACCGCCTGTGTCTTTTCACTGTCGCTGGTGACGCCACCCCAGTTCGTAACATACGAGCGCTTCCTTGAGGACTCACCAGCTGAGAAACTCAACTACATCATTGCACTTTCTGGGGCAGCTACGCACTGCATGTTGATGGAACAACGGATGACTCACCCAACAGTTGACTCCTTCATGGGTCTTACGCATCACAACAAGTTCATCGAGATCCTTGATGCCCTCAATGCCCTCAAAGGAGAAGACAAAATTGCCTTGGAGAGTTTCAAACATGATACACTTGAAGTTGGACCATCACAAATGCGTGACATAGCGGAAGAGGGAGTTGGAGTATGTCATATACCATACTTCACACCCCATCTCTACTATGACTCCTGACCTAATCTCCACATCTCCATACCTCTGGATCTCTGTAGCTAGCCTGCTAACCCTACGCACATCCTAGTCCACCCTGAGCACAGTCTCACCCACCACTATGTCCGGACTTTCCCCCCTCTGATATCCGGGACATCCCCACCACATCTGATCCTCGTCCATGTCCTATCTAGATCCTGGATCCCCGGACCTCCGGATCTCCCTGTGTTCATCTCCGGACATATTCCCGCACCACGCGCATTACCCCATTTAGGGTATGTCCTTGTCTCAGGCTCTCGGTTACCTCTGTCTCCATCTTGATAATCTATTCCATACATATCTCATCTCCAAGCTCATTTAGTTATGTTCCATTGTACTTAGCAATATGTTTCCACATGGTTCATACATAGCATTGGAATATGCTTACTGATCTTCTGTTATGCTACCTACAGTATATAAACTCGGACTTGTACTCTAGCAGACCTCAGTCTGAATATTAACATTTCTCCATTAACATTTCTTGTTAATTGTTTCCTTCTGCTTCCTATACTCCTCATGTCAATATAACTCTGTTCTGTTCTCGCACTTGGGCTCTGGCCCTTGTAAGCCTCCGGTTCAGGCCTATGGGAGTATTCCCTAGGCCGGACATTTGACCCTTTGTTATATTATGCCTTTCGGACTTTGTCCGACTCCTGTCTCTGACCCTGTTCTCCTCTGGCTCTACCTATGGTAGTCTTCCTCTGTCTGTTTCTACTCCGGACTTCATCCATAGCAGTCTATACTCTCATTATGTAATCTCTGGACCTACTCCTCTACAGTAGGGCAATACTTCCCCCTTGATCCACGGAGCTCCGCTCCTCTGCTCCTCTGCTCCTCTGCTCCTCATCCTCCAGACCTTCTATCTCCGGACCTCCAGTCATATCCTATCCTATCCTTTACCTCCTGTGGATCATCTTTCCCTCTGGAGCTTTGCTCCTATCCTGCCCTGGACTTTGTCTGGCAGTCCATCCTCTGTTCCATTCTACTTGGGACTCGTCCCAGTAGTCTTACCCTTGTTCCCTGTTCCTCTGGAAATAGTTCCAACATGTTTCCCACGCTCCTCCAGTAGTCTGTCAGTGCTCTTCTGAGCAGTCTAGTCCTAGAGTTCCTCTGGAGTTCCCCTCTGGACTTCACCAGAACTCCCCCTTGGACTTCATATGAAATTAGGGGCACATACTCATATAAGGGGCACAGCGCATGAGCTGAGGCCAAGTCCCCTTGAATTAGTTCTGACCCTCCAGTACACCCCCATGCCAAGCTGGAACTTCTTAGCAGCATCCAGTTTGGTGTGGCCATAACAGAGTACTAGTACTGTAGATAATAGATTATCATACTGATAACACTTCCGATACAAATGATAAGTTGATAATCACACATTATGGCAGGATCTTTGCATATTTTTTTGGATATAACAAGCTCAGGGTCCAAATGTAACCAAAAATGTATGTTTACAAACACAAACCTGGGCTAGGCCAAAACAAGCTGCTTTAAAGCAGAGTCAGAGCACACTTCGACCAATCAGCTTTTCAGATTGGCAGGTGCACTACACAACTCCAAGTGACACATCATCAACATGACATAATGGGCATAGTGCTGCCGAAGTCCGGTTCGGTCCGGTTCTTGTGGCAAATTTTTGGAACGCCAAACCGAACCTATGGTTCGGTTCAGACATTTGGTCGAACCCTGGACCGAACGTCTCTGAACGCGTTCGGGAGGTCCGGTTCGCGTTCGAACCAGGTTCGACTAAGCTTGCAGACGATGGGCTGCCAATTTTGTTGCAGAGGTCTCTCAAGACCATGAGAGCTCCACCACGCTATTCCCAACACCACGAATGCCATGCGCAAACGCCCAGTGCACGTCAGCAACTGCTGACGTGGCTCAGACGAGTACGGGACGACAGAGGGAGCCCTTTGCCAGTGTTTAACACATATGCCCAGCGCACGTCAGCAAATGCTGACGTGGCTTGAACATATGAGAACGATACCTGAAGGCGCCAGAATGAGAGGAGCGGAGGTACAGGCGAGAGCAGACACAAGCAGATAAGCAGAGGCAAGTTCAAACGAGGGGCCCAGACAAGTTCAAACGAGGGGCCCAGACAAGTTCAAACGAGGGGCCCAGACAAGTTCAAACGAGTGCAGGCAAGCAGACAAATACAGACGAGTCTATGTGAGTCCAAATGAGGGTAGGCAAGCACAGACAAGTCCAGACGAATACAGACGAGTCCAGATGAATACAGACAAGTCCAGACGGATACAGACGAGTCCATATGAGTCCAAATGAGCATAGGCAAGCACAGACAAATGCATGCAGGTCCAAACGAGTGCAGGGAAGTACAGACGAATGCAGGCAAGTCCAGGCAAGTCCAAACGAGTGCAGGCAAGTTCAAAAGAGTGCAGGCAAGCGCAGATGAATGCAGGCAACATGCAAGTCCAGGCAAATCCAAACGAGCACAAGGAAGCATAAATGAATGCAGGTGAGTTTAGACAAGTCCAAAAGAGTGCAGGAAGGTTCTGAGAAGTGGAACCCTTCGAAGTAGAGCATGGTGGTCTGGCTGTCCATACTAGTAGTAAGTGTAGTTTAATGCGCACTTACTGTTTGGAAGCCACAGCAGTGGCCCAAATATTTGTAAGCACATTCGGATTTCCGCAATCAACGTTAGATTTAGACATTTTGATGCGACAATATAGACACCTAGTAAATACTTGCATATTTTTTAAAAAGTGTGAAGCCTACAAAAAAGAGGTTCGAACGGGTTCGAACCTATTCACTACCAGCCCGAACCCCGAACCTTGGACCGGACCATGCGTCCAGTTTGGAAAGGTTCGGGTTCGAACCGAGGTTCAGAACCGAACTGCGGCAGCACTAAATGGGCAAACATTCTTCTCAGTGACGCTTGCTACACTAACCTGGGCAACGACATGATGCGGGCTAGGATCTCTATGGAAATGAACCTGAGGTAAGTCAATAACTATTGGTAAACAAGCAAATTGTAAATTCCTGCCACCTGCCAGTATCAAAAGCCGCGATCACTCGGATCTAAACTACTTCATCATTGCTTTTCGAGGGAGATGTTTCCTCCGTGCCACGATCATTGCATTCGCTGGCACATAACCTGAAGTATATAATGGGCTACTGACTATGATATTACTTTCCAGTACACCATGTGCCTCGCTGCATCCTTGTCAATTCTTTCCCTCGCTTTGTCAATCACAGGATCGCCTGTTGAAGTTCGTAATTCACTCGTCACCATCCCCCTTACGAGGAGACTGAACTTCTCCAATGGTACTATCGACTTCTTGCAGCACGATAAAGCTCGTCTGGCGGCCTTTAGGGGCTACAACATGCATGATCGACGTGCTGATAACAGCATTCCTGTAAAAACAAGTTTTTTTTGATTACCGCGTCCAAGTTGGCATTGGCAACCCTCCCACAACCTGTCAGTTCAAAATTGAGAAAACATGTGTCTGCTAATGCATTGTTGAAGACAGCTTGGTTCTCGACACCGGCAGCTCGATCACATGGGTTGGCACCGGGAAATCATACGTGAGAACTGGCACCAGCGTCAACTCTGAACGGCTTATAAAGGTAAAATATGGCCATGGTCAGGATACTGGCACCCAGAGCTCCTTCTTAGGTATGAAATACAACAATACCATCCGTTGGAAACTTGAATACCTATGATTACCTATAGGAACCATCTTCTACGATACCGTCACTCTCGGTGGTGGGGTCACCGTGACCGGGTTCCCACTTGGTGTTGCTTTTATTTGGAATGGCTTCGATTCAGGTGAAGACGGTATCTTTGGCATCGGACCTGAAGACTTGACACGCGGAACTATGCCACATGACTTAGAAGGCACGATTCCGACTTTCACTGACTACCTGTATAAGCAACGCAAGATTGGTCGGCACGTTGTTGGTATCTTTTTCCAGCCCGTCACTACGGAACCAGACAGCGAAATCGGAACGCTCACCTTTGGTGGAACTGACCGTACAAAGTACGTTGGTACCGTTTTATACACGTAAGCTACCTCGGCTCCTATATCAATCCAGGCTGATAGTAACTGTTTTTTCAGTCCTATCACCGCCATGCCTCCCGCATCGCGCTTTTGGGGTATCAATCTGAGCATCACCTACGGCTCGAGGGAGATCTTGGGCTTCACTGCTGGTATCGTCGATACTGGCACCACCTTTCTTCACATTGCCTCCGGTGTGTATTTAGAGCGGTGTGTAATGATTGTCTAATCAGCGTTCGATAGATGCCTATATCAGCTACAAGGCTGCAACCGGCAGTACTTACGATCCGCCGACTGGTCTTCTCCGCATCACCACTCGCCGGTACAGTGCCCTACAAAACTTAGAATTCCATATTGAGGGGGTACGTCAAAATTCTATCAGCCCTGTCACCCCTTCTTCACTATCTTGCACAGCAAATGTTCAGTCTCACCCCTAACGCCCAAATATGGCCTCGTTCTCTCAACTACAAGCTTGATGGTGGTGCTCCCCGTGCCATATATCTCATCGTTATTGACAGTGGCATGCCTTCTGGCCGAGGGGATGACTTTACTGTGGGCCACACATTTATCCAGCGCTTCTACACTGTGTTCGATCGCGACAACTCCCTCGTCGGTTTTGCCGCAACCCCGTTCAGTGAAGCCATTACCAACTAATATGAAATTGTCGAATGATCGTTTTCCAGATTCAAAACAGCATACGGATTTATATGAACTCTTCTCAAATAAGTGTTTTGTACTTTACATATGAACTTTGTGTTTGCTGTCGTGCAGCAGTCTTAGTAGAGGTAGCGAGAACAAAAGGAAATATTTTGCTTTATTGAAGCAGGTGGCAGTCAACCTGTGCAAGAGAGAGCCGAAGCTCCCAGCCAGTGCGTGTTCCAATCTTTTGGCTCGCTTCATACCCAACCCTGATGGCGCTCTTGTAGCGTCCTGCTCTCAGAGTATGTGTTCTTGTCTTTTGGGTTGCTTACCTGATACTGATGATGCTCTGGCCATGTCTTGCTTTCAGAGAGCGCGTGTTCTAGCCTTTTGGCTCGATGCCGAACGATATTTTGGCTGTGTCCCGCTCTCAGTTGGCGCTGATTCTCGTGTTCTCGTCTTTTGGCTCGCTTGCCTGATGCTGGCGGCTCGTCAGTCTCTCGCTGTCCAACAACGAGGAAGTGCGTGATTTCAATGCTAGTGGTGCTTTGGCGACGGCCCATTTTCATACGGTGTGTAACGTCGTCTGTTGAAATGTTTACTTTCTTTTTTGACCTTGACACTTCCAGAATGTGTTTCTCTGCGATGGACCAAACCAACTCAATCACGTTTTTTTGTCATTGCGCTGTTAGATGGTGCGTATTTACTGTTTCCATATCACGCATTTCTTGTCTTCTCGAATGTCGAAATGGGAGCCGTATATCGTGGTGGTGAGAGGCAAGGAACAAGGGGAGCATCGGGGAGCGGGCCCAGATCCATAGGAGAGCATATAGTCATATATTAGCTTCGTATTCAGATGCTAATCCGACACGATTATGATGGTATTCAGATTGAAATCAGACATGCGGACCATATAATTCAGTCGTTGGAATAGTACTGCAATTTAGCCAGTGTTCCCACGTCGAATTAGAACTTGAAAAGGGTACTTCCCACTGCTCTGTCACCTAGGGATTTACCACCTCTGAGGTTATGTCGTATTTTCCCTGTCCAGGTCTTTGGGTGACACATCATCAACGTGACGTAACGGGCGACATCACCAAAAGTCCCAAATCTAGATATGGCAAGCGCTTGCCATATCATATCACAACACCGGCAAACAGGTCCATCCGATGGGTCATGTACCGCCAGATCAAATTGTCCAGATATCGCATACTCCTGAAACTGACTTAACACTCACCTGTCATCATCCTACTGAATTTTCCGCTACACGCTGGCTATATCTAAGTCATGCTAACATTCCAATATCTAGATCTTGTGAGACTCAGAAACTGGTTTGATGCTCAATGTCATGTCATCTGCTGGCTGTGTCCGAGCTATGCCAAACTAGATATTGCAAGACCCAGAAACTTGTTGACTTTCAATCACCAGTCATCTCCTTGACATCCTGTCATCTGCTGGTTATATTTAAGTCCTGCTGAACTTCCGTCATCCAGATATTACACGAGCAAGAAACACTCTGCTGCTAAATGATTGACCATATGCTCGTTCCTGCTGACACCTCATCAAATTTGTCATACATTAATATAAGCACATATAATTCTGTTTGTACAGTAGCTGAACATGTACAGACAGGTCATAACCAGGGAAGCACAACTGAGGATAGTCGCAGAAAGCATATGAAAGATGTTGGGCAGATACGAGATACTACTAGTGTCAATGTACAGTGAACGAGAGGAGGGCATAACTGGCATGTTAAAACTGCATTGTTGGTTCAGACGAGCAACTAGCACAGTAAGATAAGAACCAACCTGAGAATACGAATCACTTTCTGGCCTTGCGAGTCTTCTTTGAGGTAGTCTTGAGAGCCTTCCTGGCATGCTTTGATGGAAAAGGGGCATCAGTCTCATCTTCAGTCAGGGGATCGTCATCTTGAAATTCCTCCAACATTCATTTTGCAGACTCCATTGCCGTGTCAATGAAACGAGGTGTTGCAGATAACAATGGGGGTGGGAGGGCAGAACCAGTGAGTTGGCAGCCTCAAATTGAGTCATAGAAGTCAGGGGTACTGTAGTGTCTTCAGCAATAGCTGATGGCAGCCGCACCCTCAGGCAATTGCATCTGAGTATTAGAGCCAGTTAGTCACAATGGAGAATGACAGAGTAAATTTGAACCTCCTGATGTGCAGCCGCCACATGCATTTTGTGCTGTCTCTGCATTACAGTGAGGTCATCATCTTCATTGTCCTTGGTCAAATCAATCACAAGGCCATTCTTGTTACCAAATACCATTCTTCACAAAGTTAGCGCACTGCTGAAATAAGGTAAATGGCACTCAACTTGTTCCACCACTGAAGCAGTGACTCGGCCCATGTTTGATCAGGTGCCTCTTGGATTGCCTTGATGAGGCGGGTGTATGCTTCACTGTACTTATAGCAACCATCAGTTTCTGCCACTTATCACACATGGCAATACTGAATTGGCTCTACAATATTTGTTAGACAGTCATTGAAATACATCAGAGCACATACCTGAATGAATGTGTAGGCAATATGTTTAGGCTCGACCTTTTTCATGCCGTGTAACTTGGCATTACATCTATGATCAGTAACATTCATCTCCCCATCTGGAATGAGCGCAGATGATGGAGACATAAATATGTGACAAAAAACCTAAACACTACATGACGAGTTGTTGATAAGATGGTAGTACACTTACCCATTTCAAATAATAGCCCTTTAAAAATCCCTCCTGGACATTGTCTGGGTCAAAGTCTGTTCCTGGTGGAGTACCTTCATATATAAATGCAGGCCATGCAGCGGAGTGGATCCTGATGTCCCCATTCTGAAGTTGGGCTTGTACCCTGAAAGTCGCCAATAAGATGCTAAACGATCATATATTTTATACGTACTTTTTAGGGTCTTCATGATATGCTTTTGCATGTTTAATGGGGCACAACATTCCAGCAAGTTGAGGGTGATTCACACCAAGCAGTGCGTGGGATTTGTTGTCAGTGTAAATTGGAGGCTGCAGCCCCTTGTCCAAAGGGTCTGGCGCTGCATACTGAGCTATGCAACTCTTGAGGTGGCTAGCATCATCTGAGCGCACTTGACTCATAATGACCTGCATCTTCTCAGGTTTAAAAATGTGATCATCAAGGGTACATTACCAGAGACTTACCTCAGCAAGGATCGCGTGCAGCTCTGTCCATTGTTTGAGGTTTCCACGTGCAAGTTTGTGCAAGTATGGGGCTCCAAGCAGGATCTTTGAATAGTTTTTCATGTATCGTTCTTGGCATCTTTGCTCCTGTAAACATGGTAGTCAGGAAGCGAAAATAATGAAACTTCTAATGTCATACACATAAGATAGGACTTTGTCCCGCTGCGCCTTGACATCTTCATCTTCTGGTTCACTCAATACCTTCGAGGCCTCCTCCTCTTCCATCAGCATCACAATATGGAATATATCATTTAGATTACAAAACATGTCAATTGCACAAGGGATCCAGCATGCAAAGTGCAAGCACTGATCCCTCGCAGCGATGTTGCCTTTCCTATCAGTAAAATATGACGCAGTGCCTTTTGCATACTATCAAGTTAACTTACTTTTGGTTGTTCACCATGCTGGGAGTACAATGGATCAAGTCAGTTAGTATACCACTATCAGGACATTGTGCAACCACTTACTTGTTATGCTTCACTTTGGACTTGGACTTGAGATCTTGGGTTAGTGACGACAAGGCACCTGAGCTGGAAACCGACTCAGACTCGGCATCACTGCCCAACTCGGATGATATCAGTAACTGAGTGGTTGCACTGGAAGATTTGTGAGGGACATGAAATAAAATGTCACTGGGGAGACGTTTGCATCAAACACTCCGAGTTACATTAGTACTAGTACCACTGTTGTTGTCAGTGTGGTACCATTGTGATACTGTCATGTACGTCATGCACTTACCAGTTTTGTCCGAGCAAGGTCGCCGCTCCTGGAACGGAGTGTTTTTCAGGGAATGGAGGTGGGGTACAGCTAATCTGGATCATCACCTTACAATATAAAAGTGGGGAATGACCAGATGCTAGTTATTAAGCATCATCTAAAGTTGAATCAACAGACTCATATAGATAGATCATGTAGTCCAGCTCACCGTGTTCCTCAGAACTTAGTAAATCAGGAAATTTCAGATTTACAATGCCTCACAAGGTTCAACACGTCACACTTCGGGATCCAAGAGTTGTACATTACAATGCAGGGTCAATATAGACCAAAAGATTTCCTGTAAGGGTCCATGGAGCACAGGTCTAAGTTCTGAGAACATACCAGTAGACGTAATTTAAAACCCTTACACTTGGGCCCATGGAGCAAGCAAGAAGCATGCATGTCGTCCAATGGCAGTGACACCCATAGCAATGACTCCTGCCCCTCTGACTTCAACAGTGATCTTGATGCAATCTTGGCGAACATCGACTTTGAGTTTGAGAACCGCTCAAGGAGGTCTACTCCAGAAAGTCATTGGGGATGCCCTGGATCTGGCCACAGGCAAGGTGCCCCTGTATTTTCCTGTGGATGCTATAAGCATAATGTGGTTGGAAGGTTCGAACCCGAACCTGAACTTCCAGACAATGAGCAGGCATTTCAGCTTGCTGATGAGCTTCAACTCGGAGCTGAACAATACGAACAACCAGAGACGGTATGTGTCTATGGATTATAAGGAGCCATTTTGACATTTCTGATTTCAGCAGTTAAAAGCTTCAAGTCGAGAACGTGATCTTGAAGATGCTGATGAATGTCATCCAAACTTGAAGCGAAAGAGGTCCGAAGACGACAATGTTAGTATGCCCAGCTCAAATTTTTGATTGATGACTCACCACCACATGCAGACTCCATGCAACTTCGGCCATGATAACATGCGGGCAGCATCAGTACCTATTACTAACTCAGAACTTTCGCCCAAGCAATGCAGGAAGATCCTATTGAAAGGGGAATTGCTGGCAAAGGTCATGAAGGAAGTTGTAGGAGTGCATCATGCTATGAGTAAGATGATTGAAGCTATTGTCAGGCAAAGCATGGTTCTTCATGAAGTCTGTAATGCTATTGAAGACCATGGGATGTGAATGTTGTATTAGGCTCACCATACTAGTGTAATAACAATGAGCCCCTTCAGTGACAAACTCTGTACTATACGGGTCACCCAACCCACATAATATCCCATCCAAGACGGGCCAGTGGACCATGGGCCGAGGTTATGTATATCCTCGATGTTGACGGATGGGCCGGGGAGAATATTATTTCCGATGGAGACGGGTGGGCCGGGAGACTTTTATTTTCGGGAGAGACGGTGGGCCGAGGTAAGAGAATATTACATATATGGGTGGGCCGAGGGTGCAGTAAAATATTTAGTGCATAGATGGGTGGGCCGAGCTAAGAAAATATTACATATATGGGTGGGCCAATGTGGGGTGTAGTACATGGACGGGTGGGCCGAGGGTGCAGTAAAATATTTATTGCATAGATGGGTGGGCCAACATGGGGGAATTTTACATAGATGGGTGGGCCGACGTGGAGGCATATTGCATATATGGGTGGGCCGAGGTAAAATATATTACATATACGGTGGGCCTAGATATGTATCATAAAGATGTACAGCTGATGTAGCCACCAGAGAATCAAACACATAGGATACATGCACCCTATGAGTGCATATACCTACCATGGACCACCAAAATCTAAACCCCAAAGCATGAAAACCTGAATGCACCATGTCTGACATTCATCGATAATTGGGTGCCGGGTGCCAGGTGCCAAGTCCCGAAACCTGGAACTCGAAACTGGAGATTCAAACTAGATATTTCCTGAATTCCAGATACCTGGACACCGAAACACAACACACAAGGTGAAAGATTTAAAGTCCATGTGTCGAGTCATCAGGTGCCGAGTGCTGGGTGTGGGTGCAGAGTACCAAAACTAGAAACTCGATATTTGAGACAAAACAGACATCTACCAAAAATGTGTGGATCAAAGTTTGTTGTTGCCTGACATTTTTCTGAGTCCCGAGGACCGAACCCCAAAATTGTGGACTACGGATTTGGGATTCAGGGTTGGCACTCGAGATTCGAGATTTGAGATGAAAAAGATATCTACCAAAAATGTGTGGATCAAAGTCATTTTATTGCCTAACATTTTTTTGGTCTCAAGTGCAGAAGCCCAATACCGAACCCCGAACCCCTAAATAGTAGACTACCAGAGTTGGAGTTCGGGTTCGGCACTTAGAATGTGTGGATCAATAGGTGTCTATTGCCTCACATTGTTCTGTCCCGAGTCCGAGTGCTGGGTGCCGGGTTCAGGGTTCAGCACTGACAATATGTTGATCAATATCTTTCACATTATGAGTACCAAGTCCGAGTCCCGAATCCCATCCCTGAGTGCCGGGTGCCGGAGTTCGGGGTTCGGCACTCAACATGTGTAAATCAATATCTTTGTATTGCCTCACATTGTTCTAACTCCCGGGTGCCAGAGTTCGGGTTCAGCACATAAAATATGTGGATCAATATCTTTCACATTGTTATGAGTCCCGAATCCCAATCCCGAGTGCGGGTGCCGGAGTTCGGGGTTGGCACTCAACATGTGTAAATCAATATCTTTGTATTGCCTCACATTGTTCTAACTCCCAGGTGCTGGGGTTCAGGGTTTGTGAAAATATGAAATGTCGATTCTGTGGCATCATAGGACATCGGCAAAAGAATTGCCCCAAATACCAGTGTCAAATCTGTCTGCGACGCGCCCCTACCCATCTATCTATCTACTGCCCTCAGTGTATTGAAGATCCCCCATTTACACTCACTTGGAAGGACGATGGATTTTATGATGCACTTCATAGGTGGGAGCAGTATCTTATTAATCGTCGACAAAGAAAAACAGGTCGACGAGCGAGAACTATAGCGGAAGAAGAAGCAGCTTATATGTTAGGGGGAAGTGCTGCTGATGAAGACATCGCTAACTATGACGACTATGATCCCATTTATGATGCCAATAGTGATATATGAAAGTCGGTGACTTTCCATGTAACAAGGGGTAATGTTACAGTCGTACATGCCCCTATTCATTTTCTCCTTGTCTCCTTTACTTGTATTACATAACATGACTCTGACTCATATGCTCAATGCATCTGTACTATAGTTGCCTTCCTTCTTTGGATACGCACTTACGCTCTCATGTCTCTCTTGGTCCGTGCGCACATATTGACCTATTTAAGCACGTTGTATTACACTTGTATACTTTACTTTAATCTTACTGGGTTTTACCTGGAATAAATATCCTTCGCTTAGGCCTCCAACCTAAGTTGTCTTGAATTGTCTCTAAGTCTAAGCACTCCTTAGCCTTAGTCTCTATTCTCGAAGAAACCTCTTAGATCTATCTTGAGGCTGAACCCTTGATCGTACCCGGAACGCGTTCCTTGTACTTTCACCTTGTCCTCTTTTGGACATTGTAGAACTTCCCAGCAGACCGTCTGTGTCTTTTCACTGTCACTGGTGATGCCATCCCAGTTTGTGACAGCTGAACCCCAAACTCTGAAATCCAGTAGTCCACAATTTCAGGCTTTGGCACTCATGATTCTGCACTCGGGACTCAGAAAAATGTGAGACAATAAAAGGAATTTGGATCCACACATTTAAAACTTGAAACTCACAAAGATGTATATCATGTAAAATTTATATTTCCTTACACAGTTCACCAAGTGTCAAGTACCAAGACCCGAGACCCAAATCCTGAATTCCTGGCAATGTACCAAGTGCCGAGTGCTGAGTGCTGAAACCCAAAACTTGAAACTTGCAAAAATCTGTATCATGTAAAATTTCTATTTCCTTACACAGTTCACCGAGTGTTGAGTACCAAGACCCAAGACCTGGATCCTGAATGTAGGGTTGGCAGGTCAGCTGCAGAGGTCTGGAGGTCCGGAGATATGGAGATTGGGGCCAGAGATCATAGTGGAGATGGGGTGTGAAATATGGTATGTGACAGAAACTCGCAAAAATGTATATCATGTAAAATTTCTATTTCCTTACACAGTTCACCAATTGTCAAGTAACAAGACCTGAGACCCGGATCCTGACTTCCTGGCAATGTATGAAGTGCTGAGTGCTGAGTGCTGAGTGCTGAGTGCCGAAGCCTGAGACCCAAAACTTGAAACTCAAAACTCGCAAACATCTGTATCATGTACAATTTCTATTTCCTTACACAGTTCACCAAGTGTTGAGTACCAAGACCCGAGACCCGAATCTTGAATTTAGGGTTGGCAGGCTAGCTGCAGAGGTCCGGAGGTCCGGAGATATGGAGATCAGGGCCAGAGATCATAGTGGAGATGGGGTGTGAAATACGGTATGTGACAGAAACTCGCAAAAATGTATATCATGTATAATTTCTATTTCCTTACACAGTTCGTCGAGTGTTGAGTAGCAAGACCCGAGACCTGAATTTCTGGCAATGTAGCAAGTGCCGAGTGCCAAAGCCCAAAACCCAAAACTTGAAACTTGAAACTTGAAACTTGAAACTTGAAACTCAAAACTTGCAAAAATCTGTATCATGTAAAATTTCTATTTCCTTACACAGTTCACTGAGTGTTGAGTACCAAGCCCCAAGACCTGAATTCCTGGCAATGTAGCAAGTGCTGAGTACCAAAGCCCAAAACTTGAAAATTGAAACTCAAAACTCGCAAACATCTGTATCATGTAAATTTCTATTTCCTTACACAGTTCACCGAGTGATTCCATTCCTCCGGATCTCCCTTGCATTCCTCTCCGGACATATTCCCGTGCCACATGCATTACACCATTTGAGGTATGTCCTTGTCTCCAGCTCTCGGTTACCTCTGTCTCTGTCTTGATAATCTCTTTTGTACATATCTCATCTCTGAGTTCATTTTGTTATGTTCCATTGTACTTAGTAGTATGTTTCCGCATGGTTCATACATAGCCTTGGATTATGCTTACTGATCCTTACCTATGATACCTACAGTATATAAACTCGCACTGAAGTACTCTGGACTTGAGTTTGGTCATTACTGTCTGATTACTTACTTTCTTCTTTCTACTTATTCTCCGCTTTATATCTTGCTACCTTCTCATGTCAATATAACTCCATTCCATTCTCGCACTTGGGCTCTGGCCCTTGTAAGCCTCTGGTTCAGGCCTATGGGAGTATTCCCTAGGCCAGACCTTTGACCCTTTGTTATATTATACTTTCTGAACTTTGTCTGAACTCCAGTATTTATCTCTGTTCACCTCCAGCTCTACCTTTGGTAGTCTTCCTCTGTTTGTTTCTACTCCGGACTTCGTCCATAGTAGCCTGTACCTTCCTTACATAATCTCCGGACCTACTCCTCCATAGTAGGGCAATACTTCCCCCCAAATCCACGGAGCTCTGCTCCTCCATTTCTCCACTCCTCCATTTCTCTGTTCCTCCACTCCTCATCCTCTGGGCCTCCTATCTCCGGACCTCTTGTCCTGTCCTATCCTATCCTTGACCTCCTGAGGATCATATTTCTCCCTGGAGCCTTGCTCCAATCCTGCCCTGGACTTCATCCAGCGATCTTCCCTTCACCCATTCTACTTGGGACTTGTCCCAGTGTCACAACCCACAAATGAATTAACGCAAGGCAGAGACTAGGACTCAAACTAAGGTTATCACAGAGAGAGAGAAGAGCAAGGACGTCTTGGATTGCTACCAATTGTAGATACAAGAGGTTTGAACTAAAGAACTACTACAGCGAAACTAACTAACTATATACACATATTGAAACTGAGATATAAACTGAGTTTGAAACTACTAGCCAATCATAAATAGAAATGAGAATTGTACGATGTGATAGTTGTGACATTGTTATGACCCTCTATCTCCGCCTACCTCTGGCGTAGTTTTCTACACTTCTCCAGAAGTTTATTGATGCTCTATGGAGCAATCCAGCCTAAGAGTTCCTCCAAGGTTCTCCCTCGGACTTCACCAGAACTCCTCTTTGAACTTCATATGAAATTAGGGGCATGTACTCAGGTAAGGGGCACAGCGCACAAGCTGAGGCCAAGCCCCCATGAATTAGTATGACCCTCCAGTATGACCCCATGCAAAGCTGTAACTTCTGAATAGCCTCTGGTTTTGCATGGCCATAACAGTTTTGAGTTTCGGCACTCAGCACTCAGTGATTCAATAATTTGCTTCTGGCAGAGGTAACATTCATTGAAAAAATTTGTATATACATCAATTACTATGCAATTATGCCAACCTCCTCACAAGACCCTTTAACCTTCACCTCAACATCCAAGAACAAAAACATAGAAAGTCGCATTTCTCACACTTTTGATGTTTTCAGCATCTTACTCTTGCATAAATAATACAGCCTCTTCATATATCATTATAATACCATATATACTTGCTTTGTATGACAAGGATCAGCTTAAAATAGGCCGGAGTTTTGAACTAGTGTGAATGCTTACTATTTCTACTGATAAGGAGCCCATACTTTCAAAACATCAAGGTTTATTGATCAGACACCTGGAGTAGATTTAAAATACATTCACTATGATATATTTAAATTTATAAAACCATCCAACAAGAATTGAGTGCTGAGGAAGTGAAATAGATAAGAAATTGACTGTGGGAAAGTTCAAAGTCCCAAAATATCGAAAATGGTCAGTTGGGCAGTTGTAGGACTTTGATGCTGGGTCAACTGAGATATACACCACATCCCTTCCACCACCCTCCAACCTCAGGGCAATATGCAGTATAGGTTCCTTTAGTAGTCTAACATGTATCTTACATATTTTGAATGAAATATTTAAACTGTACCATATATAAATGTGACTTTGTGTAAAAAGATGTCAATTGTCACTTTTCACACATATGTCATTTTACTTATCATTCAGTCAGTCCTTCATGGATCTTTCTAAAACTTCAAATACATCATTAGGGACATATATGAGAGGTAAATCACGCATTAAATCACTTATCACAAGCTTGATTATTATGTAGGCTTCTTATCAGTAGAAATATCCCCTGTACATGACATATCAGATTTGTGGCCTATATACAACTGATCCTTTGCATATGACACATGTGGGAGTGTACTACTGTTGATGTCTGAGCAGGGCTGGCCATTTATGCAATGATAAGACATTCAAAAACTTTAAAAATGATTGAGGAGCAACAGGAGGGCATCCATGATAAGATGGTCGAGATTGAACTGGATGTTGAGGTGAAGGTTAAAGGGTCTTGTGAGGAGGTGGACATAATTGCATAGTGATAGATGTATATACAAATTTTTTCAATGAATGTTACCTCTGCCAGAAGCAAATTATTGAATCACTGAGTACCGGGTCCTGAGTGCTGAGTGCCAAAACTCAAAACCCAAAACTTGAAACTCACAGAGTGTCAAGTACCGAGACCCAAGACCCAAAACCCTGGCATACAGTTTCAAGTTTCAAGTTTCAAGTTTCAAATTTTGGGGTTCAGGGTTTAGGGTTCAGGTTCTGGCACGAGGCACTTGTTACATTGCCAGGAATTTGGGATTTGGGTCCCGGGTTTTGGTACTTGACACTCGGTGAACTGTATAAGGAAATAGAAATTTTACATGATACAGATTTGTGCGAGTTTCAAGTTTCAAGTTTTGGGGTTCGAGGTCCAGCACTCGGCACTTGTTACATTGCCAGGAATTCAGGATTTGGGTCTCAGTTCTTGGTACTTGACACTCGGTGAACTGTATAAGGAAATAGAAATTTTACATCTTACACATCTTTGCGAGTTTCAAGTTTCAAGTTGTAAGTTTCGGAGTTCAGGGGTCGTGTTCCAGCACTCGGCACTTGTTACATTGCCAGGAATTCAGGATTCAGGTCCTGGGTCATGGTACTTGACACTCGGTGAACTGTGTAAGGAAATAGAAATTTTACATGATACAGATTTTTGCAAGTTTCAATTTTGAAGTTTGAAGTTTGAAGTTTCGGGGTTTGGGGGTCAGGTTCCAGCACTCAGCACTTGTTACATTGCCAGGAATTCGGGATTCGGGTCCTGGGTCTTGCTACTTGACACTCAGTGAACTGTGGAAGGAAATAGAAAATTTACATGATACAGATTTTTGCAAGTTTCAATTTTGAAGTTTGAAGTTTGAAGTTTCGGGGTTCAGGTGCCAGCACTCAGCACTTGTGACATTGCCAGGAATTCGGGATTCGGGTCCTGGGTCTTGGTACTTGACACTCGGTGAGCTGTGTAAGGAAATAGAAATTTTACATGATATACATTTTTGCAAGTTTCAATTTTGAAGTTTGAAGTTTGAAGTTTGAAGTTTGAAGTTGCGGGATTCAGGGTTCAGCTGCCAGCACTCGGCACTTGTTACATTGCCAGGAATTTAGGATTTGGGTCTGGGGTCTTGGTACTGGACACTCAGTGAACTGTGCAAGGAAATAGAAATTTTACATGATACAGATTTTTGCAAGTTTGAAGTTTGAAGTTTGAAGTTTTGGGGTCCAGGGCTCGAGTGCTGGCACTCGGCACTTGTTACATAGCCAGGAATTCAGGATTTGGGTCCCGGGTCTTGGTACTTGACACTCAGTGAACTGTGCAAGGATATAGACATTTTACAAGATACAGATTTGTGCAAGTTTCAATTTTGAAGTTTGAAGTTTGAAGTTTCGGGGTTTGAGGCTCGGGTGCTGGCACTCAGCACTTGTTACATAGCCAGGAATTCAGGATTCGGGTCCCAGGTCTTGGTACTTGACACTCGGTGAACTGTGTAAGGCAATAGAAATTTTACATGATATAGATTTTTGCAAGTTTCAATTTTGAAGTTTGCAGTTTGAAGTTGTGGGGTTCGGCAGTCGGGTTCCAGCACTCGGCACTTGTTACACTGCCAGGATTTCGGGATTCGGGTCCTGGGTCTTAGTACTTGACACTTGGTGAACTGTGCAAGGAAATAGAAAATTTAAATGATACAGATATTTGCAATTTTCAATTTTGAAGTTTGAAGTTTGAAGTTTCAGGGCTTGGGTGCCAGCACTCGGCACTTGTTACATTGCCAGAAATTTGGGGGTTTTGGGTCCCAGGTCTTAGTACTCGATACTTGGTGAACTGTGTAAGGAAATAGAAATGTTACATGATACAGATTTTTGGAAGGTTCAAGTTTGAAGTTTGAAGTTTCGGAGTTCAGGGGTCAGGTTCTGGTACTTGGCACTTGTTGCATTGCCAGGAATTCGGGATTCGGGTCCCGGGTCTTGGTACTTGACACTCGGTGAACTGTGCAAGAATATCGAAATTTTACATGATACACATTTTTGCGAGTTTCAAGTTTCGAGGTTTGGAGTTCGGGTTCTGGCACTTGGCACTTGTTACATTGCCAGGAATTCGGGGTCCGGGTCCTGGGTCTTGGTACTTGACACTCAGTGAACTGTGCAAGGAAATAGAAAATTTCAATGATACAGATCTTTGCACGTTTCAATTTTGAAGTTTGAAGTTTGAAGTTTGAAGTTTCAGGGTTCGGGTGCCGGCACTTGGCACTTGGCACTTGTTATATTGCCAGGAATTTGGGATTCGGGTCCCGGGTAATAATGGTCAAACAGCTTTTCTACTCTGGAGATACAAGCACAAGTTGCTCATAAGAAGGGACCAGCATATATGGAGCACTTTTTAAAAGAGATTTGGAGGCAATGTGGGATGAGAGTGTTTGTGTTGTCAGCTTGGAAGAATGAACAGGGAGAGGTTCTGTTCAGGATGTAAGTCAATTGTGTCCATCATCACTGATCTTTTATCTCAATATATGTGTGCAGGCATGATGATAATGAGGCATTAGGAGATGGGGACAGCTTCATGAAGATGAAGGACTGGGAGGACATTGAGCCAGTATGGCAGGAGTATGCCCAGGAACAGTTCGGTGAGTGTTTGAACTTTGGATGCAAGAATGAATTCATTGATCATCTCAATGATAGGTGCCGGGGCATGGGACGGAGGACGACAGGTGAAGGGAGGTCACAAAAGAGTCAGACAACCAGCTTTCGAACTCAACATGGACAGGGATGGCATGCCATTGCTTCCAGACATCACGGAAACGAAACTTGAGGAGAAGAAAGTCATAGTCAGGGCGTTTCTTACATCACACTATAGTGAGTCTTTTGTGGCAACATCCAAGATGTTGTTGAATGCGTGGACACAGAAATATGTTCCGGGAATGACAAGGCTGTTGTGCCATGGAGTGCCATCGTACAAAGTCAGGATGACTTTGTGGCAAGGAAGTATCTTCCGGCGGATATTGACCTGAAGGAGCCTTTGAAGTTGCAAAACTGGGACATGACAGCCTTGCTAATTTCTGGTATGCTCAGCAGGAAACAGGAAAAGATTCAACATTCCTGTTCAAAGCATGGAAGAATCAAGATGGGGACATGGTACCATCTGTGGTATCCAGCAAGTTTCCATCTCATCTGACTCGTAAAGTGAGAATGCAGAAGAGTGGAACTCTCCAAAGGCCCTGGTGAAACAAAGAAACTAGCGCTAGCCTAAGTATAAGTGCAGCGTTAATCCTACTAAAGGCATGAGTGAGATGTTCGACCCAAGAGGACTGCAGATAGAAGCAATTCCTTCTAAGTTAGTGTGAAGGAAACAATGAAGTACTAAAATGGCAACAAAGATTCCAATTTCCGAGGTTAGCAGCGGTAGCGGTATATCGCCAGTACTAGTGCGGTGTCAGCAGTACATGCGCGGTAATGATAGCTGCAGCGGTTAGCTAGCGAGGGTGAGAGCAGGAACAAAGTTACTTGGGCGAGATGAAAATGTTATAACTACCAGTGGTGCGGTAGCGGTAGCGGCAACTTCCGTATGAGCAGGAATGCAGATGAGAGAGAAAACGACCCAGTGAGATTGCTGGCCGCAGTCTGGTTACGAGTAGTGAAGTTGAAAGTCGCGCAGTACTTCGAGCGGTAAAGTTACCAGCAGTTGAATCAATGAGCGAAGTTCGAACAGAGAAGAGTTCAAATGCAAATGGATTGTGACTAGCGAGCGTTTCAGATACTAAGTCCTAGAGAAGGGATGTAACGGGAAGTAAAAGTAACGGTATGTATGTTCAGTTCTTTTTAACATATGCGAGCGCGTACGAGATAACTATGCGAGTCCAGGTAAATCCTGCCGTAGGTTTAGTAACAGTGGAAGCGAAGTAACTACGCACTAATGGATTCTAGATGGAATAGGACGGGACATGAGGGCATCAGCGCGAGGATTCGGTAAGGGTTCGTGGAAGAAGAACGGTTCCACAATCACGGAGCAAAAAGGCTATTTCGTCGCTATAAGGAAATCCTTTGGTTGCTGCCACAGACGTTAACGAGACACTTGTCGAAAACGGGGTTTTGACGGTCAGCGTGACTTTTCTCGCTACACCGGGATCCATCAACAGAAGCCGAGAGTGATACTGACAGTGACACTCATCACAAGGAGGATGACATTGATGATGACTCGGCTGATGGTCGATCCCCACTGAAGAAACCCAGACAAACAGCACATCCATCTTCAGCACCCAAGGAGACAGAAGTTCCATGTTCAATGCTGAAGCCTGGCCTGGCCAGGCCGGCCAAAACAGGTGCACTTTTGACATCATGGATGGGCGACCTCCTGGCCAGGTTGACTGAGGAAGTGGAAGAGAGGAACACATCACCAGAACCAAGGAGCATATGGGGCAAGAAAGCTGTGATTGAACCATCCACAAGGACCACCCAGAGTAAGTCTCAAAAGCCGGTGTGACAGACAAACTCAGGCTGGGCTTGAAAAGGTAGTTTTTGCATTGTGTCCCATACTTGGACTTTCCTTACCTTAGGTTCGCACTTTTGATGATTACATAAGCATCTTACCTTTCACTCTTTGCACCACCAAGGATTCTACTTAGTTCCAGTACTGTTAGCTCCTCTTTTGATTGAGTTCCTGGGCAGCTTACCATAGCTCCTCACTCATTTGAGTTCTTGTGTAGCTTTTCTCTCTGCAGCTTTTCTAGTTTGGCAGCTTTCATAGCTCACTAGTTAGCTCCTGGATACCTAGTTTTCTGAAGTGAACATTACCACTGTCTTTGACTGTTCTCTCTCCTTCCCTTGAGTTTTGGCTAGTCAGAAGCCCTTTGGGCTGAACATACTGCTCCCTGCTTCTTATACCTGTCCCCCCAGGCAGGATTGTTTCTCTACACCGGTAGACAGTACACTTTGAGTAGCCAGGGCAAGGGGAAGGAAATAATGTACATGTACCAAACTGCCCCCATTTGTACCACAATATCATCCTTTGTCACACTTCTCAAAACACTGTGTTCCATGTCCTAAATGTCAAATCCCAAGCACCAAGTTCCGGATGAATCCTGATCACCAAGTTCTGGACGAATCCTGATCACCAAGGTCCAAACCCTGGGTATCAATCATTGGTAGTTGGTATTTGACACTAGGGTTTGTGCATCATGTAAAATCAATTGGAAATGTCATTGTTATACATTAAAAATTCAGTGGTGTACATGATGTAAGTATGTGAATGAATATCCAAATATTTACATATGGGGTTGATCATCACACTTTTCAATGAGGGTATCTAATACAAGCAGCAATTCAGAGCTCATCTGTTTGGCCCTTTGCAACCTCCAGAGGTCCATATCAGCTCTTCTGAGTTTGTCGGATGTGTCAGCCCAAGCCACTCAGAATGGTCGGTTGGCCTCGAGGAGTTGATGCACGGTAGGCTCCGGAAGATTGCCATGATGCTGTTGGTAATGGCCCAGGCGATCTAGAATTGATTTGACTTACAGAAAATTAGCAGAAAGATAAATGATGAACAAATAAATACTCACATTCTCTTTGATCATATGACCCTAGTTGCATGAACTACTGAAGCATGGCACACAGTTCTTCATTGCTGAGTTCCGGTATGGGGGATTGATGTTCAGGAGGTGTTTCATTCGCTTGGGAGATCACATCAACAATAAAAATGAGATGGTATGAATTAACTCACATGGAATGGCTAATCCTGGATAGCTGGAGCATCAATCTCAACATCAGCACATTCTGGTACTTCATCACAATCAATGAGATCATCGTCAGGCCCCAGGTACAAGTCCAGATCGTTGAACAAAGGGAGTTCCTCAGGCTGAGCTGGGTATAAGTGATCTGGATGGATTGAATGAACATCCAAAGTTGGATTATCTACATGTGAATTGAGAAACCTACCAGGAATTGCATCTGAGACATTCGGACCACCTGATGACCCAGAATCATAGTCGATCTCATCATCTGGCCCAAGGTATACATCATCACATGCATCTAATAAATGTCTGGTCAATTCGAAGATATACTGAAAGCAACACATACCTGATGAAATCTGGGACTCAGTCTCTTCATCCAGCCCAAGGTATACATCATCCAGTGCATCTGATCCATCTCCGGTCATTTGAAAGCTGTACTGAAAGCACAACATACCTAGTGAAATCCGGGACTCAGTTGAGTCATCCACATCCATTGAGTTGTATTCAGTGACCGGAGGTTCATAAAATCTGACTGCTGGTTGAGATCTCATGATGTCTGCTCAACTGATCAAACTGATTGATAACTGATAACTTTGAAGTTCAACACATGGTTGGCAATGGCGAAAAGTTGAACCATGACCAAACAAAGACAAACAATCAATGCTCATCAACATCATCCTTCAATTATCTGGTTTCTTTTGAAACTTCATCCTAGTGATAACAGATTTCAAACTTATCTCAAGCTTTTCACATCTTTCAAGTCAATCCAAATGTCTACTCCAGTTGAAACCTCTTTGGCTGGTCTCAAGGCAACCACTGCTCAGATTGTGGGCATCATCTCTGGGGCTCAGCTCATGCCTGCCAGCACAGGCCAAGCCCACCTTGCTCTGACAGCACAAGTCACTAGTCTTGTGGTAAGTACAATTCATGTGTTAATTTTACTTTTGGTTTTTCTAAGATCTGGGTAGGCTGAGATCATCTGGGAGCATGAGAAAGGGCCTTACATGCCCAGCATCATTGCATCCTGTTCCAAGGAGTTGATGAGAGTTAGGTCCATGACTCCCCAGGTGTGGCCCAACTGGCACAGCATTGGCCATGACGACCCCTGGGTGTTGAAACACTCCTGGCGCAGCAAGATCCACGCCTTGGAGGTGTTAGGTGACCATTCAGGTGATCTCCCTGTCATGCCTAACCCTTCAATTGGCAAAATCACTGTTGACCTTCCCTCCCCACCTGTCATCACCGGCAATGTTGCCGGTTCTTCCACCCACACCGCCGCCAAGTTCTGGGACAAAGGAAAAGGTAAGGTGGTTGCTGCTGACCTAGAGCCGGAAGTGGAAGGGAGCAGGAAGAGGAAGTCCCCCATGATGTCTGGACACTCTTCCTCACCTCTGAGTCAGCAAAGAAGGGTCGCAAGCAGGTCAAGGCAACTCGCAATGTGAAGCCAAAGGTGTTCGTGGAGTCAGAAGATGAGAAAGACTCAATTGTTCAGGTATGTCATCCAGCTCATTGTTGTCATTCTCTCAATTTTTTGTAGCCTATTTCGAGTGGAGTGCCAGCACTCAACCTGCCCCAGCCCTCCACAATTGTTGTAGGGACACCCCATTCCCCTTGTTCACCCTGTTCCCCGAAGAAGCAATTATTTGGTCCTGCTTCAGTAAGTAATATTTAGTCATCCAGCACTTGGAGAAATGCTTATATATCATCAGCTCATTGCCGGCAGTCCACCCAAGGTGATGGTCAGTCATCATTCTTTGTCCGGACCTCCCGCTTATGCTTACCCATTATCAGGCCACCTCCAGCAGTCGTCCAGAGGTCGTCGAGACCCCCTAGGCAATGTCCAGCACTCCAGCTGAGGAACCTCCAGTCATTGATACAGGTGATATTCTCATTCCTGGCCCAGTGAGTACTCTAATGAATTCCAATGAGTCCATCAACTAATGGAACCCACAGAACAACCCCTGCCATTATTGCACCCAGGAGAATTGGCCCTGCGCCACTCAGTTGGATAGGAGGACCCGTGCCCCATGTTTGCTGTGTGTCCGCTGCACCACCAAGAAGATCAAATGTGTCCCAGCATCAATGGGATCCCTGCCCAAACACATTCAAGGGAAGTCTACCACCTGGCAGACGCGCTCCAGGACACCTTCCAGACCTCCCTCCAATGCTCCGGCTAACTTGCAGTCCAAAGCCCGAACTCATAGTCAATCTTGTGGCCCCTCCAGCACTCCAGCTGTCCCTGCTGTGACTACACCCAAGGCACAGTCCCGTGGGTGCAGCAAGACAATCACTGCCACCAAGACACCTGCACCTGCACCAGCTAGTGAGTCACCCCAATTTTCTATGACCATCTGACCTTATCTTTCACTTAGCTATTCCATCTTCAAGCACCACAGTGCCTCGTCCGGCACCTGATGTGCCCATGCCGGATCTCCATTCCATGGCAATTGTGATTCAGGATGGTGCCGCTCGAATTGCTCTTCTTGAGGCTTGTGTGGTGGAGCAGGATGGTAAGATTGATACCCTGCAACGCCTCCATGAGGGCCTTCAATGCAAAGTCATCGACTGGCACCCTTCATTTCCACTTCCTGACTCTCCTGTCAATGCAACCTTTTTGCTTGATCAATCCGTTACCCTGTCCATCTCACCCCTCCCATCTGCACTTGCTCCCCTTATTGACTTGAATATGGCAGGGATGGAACCTCTGTCTCCAAAAGTCCAGGATGCATCTGCCATTGAGGGTCTCATATTTGAGCTCAGCCAGATTCAGCCTGAGGGTCCACAAACGTCCGGTAAAATTGTGGACCCGGATGATCTGGGCAACCTTGTCCCAGAATATAATTCTGATAATATGGATGTTGAGGTGAAGGTTGAGCCCTCTGCTGATGAGGTTGAAATGGCTACATAATTGCATGTTGATAGATGTATATAAATTGTTTGAATGAATGTCAGTGCTGGATGCCAAGTCCAGAAATCCGGAACTGGACACTGGAGATTCAAAATGGATATTTTGCGAATTCCGGATATCTGGCCACCTGAAATACAACATACAATGTAAAGAATTTGAAAACTATCTGTCGAGTCACCTTGTGCCAGGTGCTGGGTAACAATGTGAAACATATCAATCCATATATCTTAAGTGCTGAACCCCAAACCCCGGGACCCGGGACTCAGGACTCATCACCATGTGAAAAATATTGATCTACATATTTTAAGTGCCGAACCCCAACCCCTGGCACCCAGGACTCAGTACCTGGGACTTAGAACAATGTGAGGCAATACAAAGATATTTATTCACACATGTTGAGTGCTGAACCCCGAACTCCGGCACCTGGCACTCGGGACTTGGGACCCAGGACTCATAACAATGTGAAAGATATTGATCCACATATTTTCTGTGCCGAACCCTGAACCCCAGCACCCAGGAGTTAGAACAATGTGAGGCAATACAAAGATATTGATTTACACATGTTGAGTGCCAAACCCCAAACTCCGGCACCCGGACTCGGGACTTGGTACTCATAATGTGAAAGATATTGATCAACATATGTCAGTGCTGAACCCTGAACCCCGGCATCCAGCACTCACGACTCGAGACTCAGAACAATGTGATGCAATAGACACATATTGATCCACACATCCTAAGTGCCGAACCCCAAACTCCAAACTCCGGTAGTCTACTATTTAGGGGTTTGGGGTTCAGTACTCGGGATTCTGCACTTGAGACCAAAAAAAATGTTAGGCAATAAAATGGCTTTGATCCACACATTTTTGGTAGATATTTTTCGTCTCAAATCTTGAATCTCGAGTGCCAAACCCCGAATCCCGAAATCCAGTAGTCCACAATTTTGGGGTTTGGTACTCAGGACTCAGAAAAATGTCAGGCAACAACAAAACTTTGATCCACACATTTTTGGTAGATGTCTTTTTTGTCTTGAATCTCGATTTTCTAGTTTCAGTACTCTGCACCTGCACCCGGCACTCGGCACTAGATGACTCGACACATGGACTTTAAATCTTTCACCTTGTGTGTTGTGTTTCAGGTGTCTGGGTATCCGGAATTCAGGAAATATCTAGTTTGAATCTCCAGTTTCAAGTTCCAGGTTTCAGGACTTGGCACCTGGCACCCAGCACCCGGCACCTCAATTATCGGTGAATGTCAGACATGGTGCATTCAGGTTTTCATGCTTCAGGGTTTATATTTTGGTGGTCCATGGTAGGTATATGCACTCATAGGGTGCATGTATCCTATGTGTTTGATTCTCTGGTGGCTACATCAGCTGTACATCTTTATGATACGTATCTAGGCCCACCCGTATATGTAATATATTTTACCTCAGCCCACCCATATATGCAATATGCCTCCATGTCAGCCCACCTGTCTATGTAAAATTCCCCCATGTCGGCCCACCCATCCATGTAATACACCCCATGTCGGCCCACCCATATATGTAATATTCTCTTACCTTGGCCCACCTATCTCTGTCAGTGATGATATCCCCCTGGCCCATCTGTCAACATCAGAAACCATGTTTCCCTTGGCCCACCCATCTCTCCCAAAAATAAAAGTCTCCCGGCCCACCTGTCTCCATCAGAAATAATATTCTCCCTGGCCCATCTGTCACTAAAGGGGCTCAAGTAGCAGTGAGCATGAAGTCCAGTCAAAATAGGGGTCAAGAATCCAGCGGTAACAGTGAACGAGCAATATAGATTAACGAGCGGTAAAGAAACTTTAAAGACTAAGTCTACTACTGGGTAGATCCAGAGCTAGACACTAATCCTGACCTGTAGTACAGTGAAAATGAGGTACTGTATTATGCAGGGTATGCGGTGCTTATATCCTATATTGTATGTACTCAGGATGCATTAGGCGAAATCAGTAGCGCTCGAGAGAAGTAACCGCCACTATGTAAACGAGGCAACATGTAATAAGACTTGCCATAGGATCAGTGATAATGAACATAAAACAAACTACGCACCAAATGGAGCTATGTGGACGAGGCAAGGACATGGAAGGACATCAGTATGTAGAATGTGGTGCGGCAGTTGGTATGGTGTGCAGTAAGCGTGTGATGCCGCCGGTATGCACTAAAGGAGTAAAGCGGCTTTTGGACAAGTGGAAACTCCTATAGATGTGAGACAAGTGCTAAAAGATAGGGTTTCGAGGCCAGCACCAATATGTTCGTTACAGCAGGTTCAAGGCAGACACCAATGGTGTTGACTCCAGAAAAGAGCCCCTTCAGTGACAAACTCCGTACTATATGGGTCACCCGACCCACATAATATCCCGTCAAAGATGGGCCAGCGGACCATGGGCCGAGGTTATGTATATCCTCGATGTTGACGGATGGGCCGGGGGGAAAATTATTTCCGATGGAGACGGGTGGGCTGGGAGACTTGTATTTTCGGGAGAGACGGGTGGGCCGAGGGAAACATGATTTCTGATGTTGACGGATGGGCCAGGGGGATATCATCCCCGACAGAGATGGGTGGGCCCATCTGGGTAGTATGTAGAGTAGGATATTATAGACAGCTGGGCTGAAGAGAGATGCAAGGCAAATATTATTGCATAGACGGGTGGGCCGAGGTAAGAAAATATTACATATACGGGTGGGCCGAGGTGAGAGAATATTACATATACGGGTGGGCCGAGGGGAGAGAATATTACATATACAGGTAGGCCGACGTGGGGTGTATTACATAGACAGGTGGGCTGAGGGTGCAGTAAAATATTTATTGCATAGACGGGTGGGCCGACATGGGGGAATTTTACATAGACGGGTGGGCCGAGGTAAAATATATTACATATACGGGTGGGCCTAGATATGTATCATAAAGATGTACAGCTGATGTAGCCACCAGAGAATCAAACACATAGGATACATGCACCCTATGAGTGCATATACCTACCATCAACCACCAAAATCTAAACCCTGAAGCACGAAAACCTGAATTCATCATGTCTGACATTCATCGATAATTGAGGTGCCGGGTGCCAGGTGCCAAGTCCCGAATCCAGGAACTCGAAACTGGAGATTCAAACTAGAGATTTCCTGAATTCCGGATACCCGGACACCCGAAACACAACACACAAGGTGAAAGATTTAAAGTCCATGTGTGGAGTCATCTAGTGCTGAGTGCCAGGTGCAGGTGCAGAGTACCGAAACTAGAAACTAGAAACTCGAGATTTGAGACAAAACAGACATCTACCAAAAATGTGTGGATCAAAGTTTTGTTGTTGCCTGACATGTGTCTGAGTCCCGAGGACCGAACCCCGAAATTGTAGACTACCAGATTTCGGGATTCGGGGTTCAGCACTCGAGATTCAAGATTTGAGATGAAAAAGATATCTACCAAAAATGTGTGGATCAAAGTCATTTTATTGCCTAACATTGTTTTCGGTCTCAAGTGCAAAAGCCCGAGTACCGAACCGCGAACCCCTAAATAGTAGACTACCAGATTTTGGAGTTCGGAGTTCGGCACTTAGAATGTGTGGATCAATAGGTGTCTATTGCCTCACATTGTTCTGAGTCCCGAGTCCTGAGTGCTGGGTGCCAGGGTTCAGGGTTCAGCACTGACAATATGTTGCTCAAGATCTTTCACATTATGAGTACCAAGTCCCAAGTCCGAGTGCCGGGTGCCGGAGTTCGGGGTTCGGCACATAAAATATGTGGATCGAGGTCTTTCACATTGTTTTGACTGCCGAACCCCGAGCTCCGGCACTCGGGGTTCGGCACTCAACATGTGTAAATCAATATCATGGTATTGCCTCACATTGTGCTAACTCCCAGGTGCCGGAGCTCGGGGTTCAGCACTCAACATGTGTAAATCAATATCTTTGTATTGCCTCACATAGTTGTAACTCGCAGGTGGCAGGGTTTGGGGTTTGGTGTTCAAATATGTGGATCGATATCATTCACATTGTTATGAGTACCAAGTCCCGAGTCCCGATTGCTGGGTGCCGGAGTTCGGGGTTCGGCACATAAAATATGTGGATTGAGGTCTTTCACATTGTTTTGAGTGCCGAACCCCGAGCTCCGGCACCCAGCAGTTAGCACAATGTGAGGCAATACCATGATATTAATTTACACATGTTGAGTGCCGAACCCCGAGTGCCGGAGCTCGGGGTTCGGCAGAACTCTGGCACTCAGGACTCGGGACTTCTGAGCTCCGGCACCCGGGAGTTAGCACAATGTGAGGCAATACCATGATATTGATTTACACAAGTTGAGTGCCGATCCCGAGTGCCAGGTGCCGGAGCTCGGGGTTCGGCACTCAACATGTGTAAATCAATATTATGGTATTGCCTCACATTGTGCTAACTCCCGGGTGCCGGAGCTCGGAAGTCCTGAGTCCCGAGTGCCGGAGTTCGGGGTTCGGCACATAAAATATGTGGATCGAGGTCTTTCACATTGTTTTGACTGCCGAACCCCGAGCTCTGGCACTCGGGACTCGGGACTTCCGAGCTCCGGCACCTGGGAGTTAGCACAATGTGAGGCAATACCATAATATTGATTTACACATGTTGAGTGCTGAACCCCGAGTGCCGGAGCTTGGGGTTTGGCAGTCAAAACAATGTGAAAGACCTCGATCCACATATTTTATGTGCCGAACCCCGAACTCCGGCACTTGGGACTCGGCACTCGGGGATCGGCACTCAACTTGTGTAAATCAATATCATGGTATTGCCTCACATTGTGCTAACTCCCAGGTGCCGGAGCTCGGAAGTCCCGAGTGCCGGAGTTTGGGGTTCGGCACATAAAATATGTGGATCGAGGTCTTTCACATTGTTTTGACTGCCAAACCCCTCACATGGTAACCCGGCACTCAGTGATCGTAATTCGGGACTCAACTTTGTATTGCCTCACATGGTTCTAACTCACGGGTGGCGGTGTTTGGGGTTCGGTGTTAAAATATGTGGATCGATATCTGTCTCATTGTTATGAGTACCAAGTCCCGAGTCCCGAGTGTCGGGTGCCGGAGTTCGGGGTTTGGCATTCAACATGTGTACATCAATATCTTTGTATTGACTCACATTGTTCTCACTCCTGGGTGCTGGGGTTCGGGGTTGGGTGGTTAAATATGTGCATCGATATCTTTCACATTGTTATGAGTCCCAAGGCCCGAGTCCCGAGTGCCGGGTGCCAGAGTTTGGGGTTCGGCACTCAATATGTGTGAATCAATATCTCTGTATTGCCTCACATTGTTCTAAGTCCCGGGTGCCAGGGGTTGGGGTTCAGCACTTAAAATATGTAGATCAATATTTTTCACATGGTGATGAGTCCCGAGTCCCAGGTGCCGGCGTTCGGGGTTCGGCACTTAAGATGTATGGATTGATATGTTTCACATTGTTACCTGGCACCCAGCACAAGGTGACTCAACAGATAGGTTTTAAATTCTTTACATTTTGTGTCGAGTCCTGAGTGCCAGGTGCCAGGGTTCAGGGTTCGGCACTCAAAATGTGTGAATCAATGTGAGGCAATAAAAAGACTTTGACCCAAACATTTTTAGTGCTGAACCCCGAACTCTGACATCTGGTAGTCCACAATTTCGAGGTTTGGCACTCGTGATTCTGCACTCGGGACTCAGAAAAATGTGAGACAATAAAAGGAATTTGATCCAAAAGGAATTTGATCCACACATTTAAAACTTGAAACTCACAAAATGTATGTCATGTAAATTTTCTATTTCCTTACGCAGTTCACCAATTGTCAAGTAACAAGACCTGAGACCCAAATCCTGAATTCCTGGCAATGTATGAAGTGCTGAGTGCTGAGTGCTGAGTGCCAAAGCCCGAGACACAAAACTTGAAATTTCAAAACTCGCAAACATCTGTATCATGTACAATTTCTATTTCCTTACACAGTTCACCGAGTGTTGAGTACCAAGACCTGAGACCCAAATCCCAAATTTAGGGTTGGCAGGCTAGCTGTGGAGGTCCGGAGGTCCGGAAATATGGAGATCAGGGCCAGAGATCATAGTGGAGATGGGGTGTGAAATACGGTATGTGACAGAAACTTGCAAAAATGTATATCATGTAAAATTAGTATTCCCTAGGCCGGACCTTTGACCCTTTGTTATATTATACTTTCCGAACTTTGTCCGAACTCCAGTCTTTATCTCTGTTCACCTCCAGCTCTACCTTTGGTAGTCTTCCTCTGTTTGTTTCTACTCTGGACTTCATCCGTAGTAGCCTGTACCTTCCTTACATAATCTCCGGACCTACTCCTCCATAGTAGGGCAATACTTCCCCCCAAATCCACAGAGCTCCGCTCCTCCGTTTCTCCACTCCTCCACTCCTCCATTTCTGCATTCCTCCACTCCTCATCCTCTGGACCTCCTATCTCCGGACCTCTTGTCCTGTCCTATCCTATCCTTGACCTCCTGTGGATCATATTTCCCCTGGAGCCTTGCTCCAATCCTGCCCTAGACTTCATCCAGTGGTCTTCCCTTCACCCATTCTACTTGGGACTTGTCCCAGTAGTCTTACCTCTATCTCCGCCTACCTGCGGCATAGTTTTCTACACTTCTCCAGAAGTTTATTGGTGCTCTATGGAGCAATCCAGCCCAAGAGTTCCTCCAAGGTTCTCCCTCGGACTTCACAAGAACTCCTCTTTGGACTTCATATGAAATTAGGGGCATGTACTCAGGCAAGGGGCACAGCGCACAAGCTGAGGCCAAGCCCCCATGAATTAGTATGACCCTCCAGTACGACCCCATGCAAAGCTGGAACTTCTGAATTGCCTCTGGTTTTGCATGGCCATAACAGTTTTGAGTTTTGGCACTCAGCACTCAGTGATTCAATAATTTGCTTCTGGCAGAGGTAACATTCATTGAAAAAATTTGTATATACATCAATTACTATGCAATTATGCCAACCTCCTCACAAGACCCTTTAACCTTCACCTCAACATCCAAGAACAAAAACATAGAAAGTCGCATTTCTCACACTTTTGATGTTTTCAGTATCTTACTCTTGCATAAATAATACAGCCTCTTCATATATCATTATAATACCATATATACTTGCTTTGTATGACAAGGATCAGCTTAAAATAGGCCGGAGTTTTGAACTAGTGTGAATGCTTACTATTTCTACTGATAAGGAGCCCATACTTTCAAAACATCAAAGTTTATTAATCAGACACCTGGAGTAGATTTAAAATACATTCACTATGATATATTTAAATTCATAAAACCATCCAACAAGAATTGAGTGCTGAGGAAGTGAAATAGATAAGAAATTGACTGTGGGAAAGTTCAAAGTCCCAAAATATCGAAAATGGTCAGTTGGGCAGTTGTAGGACTTTGACGCTGGGTCAACTGAGATATACACCACATCCCTTCCACCACCCTCCAACCTCAGGGCAATATGCAGTATAGGTTCCTTTAGTAGTCTAACATGTATCTTACATATTTTGAATGAAATATTTAAACTGTACCATATATAAATGTGACTTTGTGTAAAAAGATGTCAATTGTCACTTTTCACACATATGTCATTTTACTTATCATTCAGTCAGTCCTTCATGGATCTTTCTAAAACTTCAAATACATCATTAGGGACATATATGAGAGATAAATCACGCATCAGATCACTTATCACAAGCTTGATTATTATGTAGGCTTCTTATCAGTAGAAATATGCCCTGTACATGACATATCAGATTTGTGGCCTATATACAACTGATCCTTTGCATATGACACATGTTGGAGTGTACTACTGTTGATGTCTGAGCAGGGCTGGCCATTTATGCAATGATAAGATATTGAAAAACTTTAAAAATGATTGAGGAGCAACAGGAGGGCATCCATGATAAGATGGTCAAGATTGAACTGGATGTTGAGGTGAAGGTTAAGGGGTCTTGTGAGGAGGTGGACATAATTGCATAGTGATAGATGTATATACAAATTTTTTCAATGAATGTTACCTCTGCCAGAAGCAAATTATTGAATCACTGAGTGCCGAGTCCTGAGTGCTGAGTGCCAAAACTTGAAACCCAAAACTTGAAACTCACAAAGTGTGAACTACCGAGACCTGGGACCCAAAACCCTGGCATACAGTTTCAAGTTTCAAGTTTCAAGTTTCAAGTTTCAAGTTTCAAATTTTGGGGTTCAGGGTTTAGGGTTCGGGTTCCGGCACGAGGCACTTGTTACATTGCCAGGAATTCAGGATTTGGGTTCCAGGTTTTGGTACTTGACACTCGATGAACTGTATAAGGAAATAGAAATTTTACATGATACAGATTTGTGCGAGTTTCAAGTTTCAAGTTTTGGGGTTCGAGGTCTGGCACTCAGCACTTGTTACATTGCCAGAAATTCAGGATTCGGGTCTCAGTCCTGGGTACTTGACACTCGGTGAACTGTATGAGGAAATAGAAAATTTACATCTTAGACATCTTTGCAAGTTTCAAGTTTCAAGTTGTAAGTTTCGGAGTTTGGGGGTCGGTTCCAGCACTCGGCACTTGTTACACTGCCAGGAATTCGGGATTCGGGTCCCGGTCTTGGTACTTGACACTCGGTGAACTGTGCAAGGAAATAGAAAATTTAATGATACAGATTTTTGCAAGTTTCAATTTTGATTTTGAAGTTTGAAGTGTGAAGTTTCGGGGTTCGGGGTCAGGTGCCGGCACTCGGCACTTGTTATATGCCAGGAATTCAGGATTTGGGTCCCGGGTCTTGGTACTTGACATCGGTGAACTGTGTAAGGAAATAGAAATTTAAATGATACAGATTTTTGCAAGTTTCAATTTTGATTTGAAGTTTGAAGTGTGAAGTTTCGGGGTTCGGGGGTCAGGTTCCGGCACTCGGCACTTGTTACACTGCCAGGAATTCGGGATCCGTGTCCCGGGTCTTGGTACTTGACACTCGGTGAACTGTGTAAGGAAATAGCAATTTTACATGATACAGATTTTTGCAAGTTTCAATTTTGAAGTTTGAAGTGTGAAGTTTCGGGGTTCGGGGGTCAAGTTCCGGCACTCGGCACTTGTTACACTGCCAGGAATTCGGGATTCGGGTCCCGGGTCTTGGTACTTGACACTCGGTGAACTGTGGAAGGAAATAGAAAATTTACATGATACAGCTTTTTGCAAGTTTCAATTTTGAAGTTTGAAGTTTGAAGTTTCGGAGTTCGGGGGTCGGGTTCCAGCACTCGGCACTTGTTACACTGCCAGGACTTCGGGATTTGGGTCCCAGGTCTTGGTACTTGACACTCAGTGAACTGTGTAAGGAAATAGAAATTTTACATGATACAGATTTTTGCAAGTTTCAATTTTGAAGTTTGAAGTGTGAAGTTTCGGGTTCGGGGGTCAGGTTCCGGCACTTGGCACTTGTTACACTGCCAGGAATTCGGGAATCGGGTCCCGGGTCTTGGTACTTGACACTCGGTGAACTTTGCAAGGAAATAGAAATTTTACATGATACAGATTTTTGCAAGTTTCAATTTTGAAGTTTGAAGTGTGAAGTTTCGGGGTTTGGGGCTCAGGTGCCGGCACTCGGCACTTGTTATATAGCCAGGAATTCAGGATTTGGGTCCCGGGTCTTGGTACTTGACACTCGGTGAACTGTGTAAGGAAATAGACATTTTACATGATACACATTTTTGTGAGTTCCAAGTTCCAAGTTTTAAGTTTCGAGGTTCTGGGTTCGGGTTCTGGCACTTGGCACTTGTTACATTGCCAAGGATTCATGATTTGGGTCCTGGGTCTTGGTACTTGACACTCGGTGAACTGTGTGAGGAAATAGGCATTTTACATGATATACATTTTTGCAAGTTTCAAGTTTTGAGTTTTGAGTTTCAGCTTTTTATTGCCTCACATTTTTCTGAGTCCCAAGTGCCAAATCCTGAGTGCCGAACCCCAGTAGTCCACAATTTCGGGGTTCGGCACTTGGGATTCAGCACTCAGGACTCAGACAAATGTCAGGCAATCAAAAGATTTGATTCACACATTTTTGGTAGATATCTTTTTTGTCTCAAATCTGTTACGGCCATGCAAAACCGGAGGCTACTCAGATGTTCCAGCTTTGCATGGGGTCTCACTGGAGTGTCATAACTAAATCATAAGGGCTTGGCCTCAGCTCGTGCGCTGTGCCCCTTATACAAGTATGTGCCCCTAATTTTGGATGAAGTCTGAGGGGGAGTTCCAGTGAAGTCCAGAGGGGAACTCCGGAGGAACTCTAGGGCTAGACTGCTCAATAGTGCGCCGACGGACTACTGGAGGATCATGGCAACCACGCAGGAACTATTTCCGGAGGACAGGAAATACAGGTAAGACTACTGGGTTAAGTCCCAAGTAGAATGGAATGGAGGATGGACTGCCAGACAAAGTCCAGGGCAAGATAGGAGGGAAGCTCCAGGGGGAAAGATGATCCACAGGATGTCAAGGGTGGGGTAGGACAGGTCCGGAGGTCCGGAGATAGGAGGTCTGGAAAGGGAGGAGTGGAGGAGTGTAGGAGTGGAGGACCAGAGAAGTGAAGCTCCATGGATCCAAGGGGAAGTATTTAGGACATTGATGAGGATCAGAAGTCTCAGATGTCAGAGGAGGGAAAGTCCGGACATAGTGGTGGGTGAGCTGTGCTCAGGGTGGGCTAGGATATGCATAGGGTTAGCAAGCTAGCTGCAGAGGTCTGAAGGTCCAGTCAGATGATATACAACTACCTCAGCTCCGCCATGTCTACAATTATCATACACATGGGCCCACCCGTCTATATTTTATACCACCCTCGGCCCACCCATCTGATATAATATACTGTACAACACCCTCGGCCCACCCGTCTAATACAATATTTTATATAACACTCTCGGCCCAACCGTCTAATATGTGTCTGGGTCCACCCGTGTATGTGATAACAAGTACCCTTCACATACCTGTCTACCTGATACACATCTACCTTGGTACACCCATCTACATAATATCTAACTACCTCGGCCCATCCGTCTACCGGATATTCATATACATCGGCCCACTCATCTACTCTACATATTCCTTGCATGGGCCCACCCGCTGTCATCGGGAATAATATTCCTCCCGGCCCATCCGTCATCAACGAGGATATTTCTACCATGGGCCCATGGTCTGCTGGCCCGTATCATACGGGATATTATGCATGTCCGCTCACTCGTATAATACGGAGATAGTTCACTGTAATATGTGCAGAAAATCCAGTGAGACCTGCAATCTGATCTAAGCGATATGAGTGTATAGCATTGATAGCCACTCATGAATGCCACTGGCGCTTCAACTCAGCACCAAGCAATGGGTCTGAAATAAGTAGGCCATGTATGATACCAGTTACCTGAAGATCCTCATCGTGAATGGCTGTGTGCAGTCGATGAAATTCAATGTTGAGTCAGACAATTTTCTTCATGGGCTTGGAGAAGCTTAAAATACTTTGTCATAGCTTCTTGATGAGCTGGCTTAGCCCAATCATCACTCCTGATGTCCACACATGAGTGGCGTAACAGGTTGAACTTGGCAAGAAAACCATATTCTGCAATATCCTTCCATAAAATATTTGGATGCAGCAGATTCAGGGCTGCAGCCTGGATGTTGTAGCAAGCAATAGCCTTCTGAATAGTCTCAAAATGCCACTGTAAGGCCTTGCTGATCTGCTGCCATAGTTTATACCCTAAAAATATGTTAGTGCTGGAGTGAACACACTAAACCAAAATCAAACCGATTTTACCTGTACCAGACAACGACAACTTCGAAAGTTCAAACAACCTCATGATGACAAGCTGTTCTAGCTCATCAAGTGCTGCACAATATTTTCTGATTGAAGCCTCATCTTTGAAGTGGTTGTACTCGTTCCCACCGATCTCCCATCATACCTCAATGCTTAGCTGCATCTCCATATGGGCCACAAGCGCCTCTGCATGCTGCAACTTGGCATAGGAAGAATCTACTCTGATATGGGCAGCCATTAATACTTGGTTGATCTGTATCAAGCTGCTAGCAGGGATTTCATTAAGGGTGTTATTTGCAGCTGCACGAGCCAAATCCCAATCAGCCCTGAAATGAGTCACTCATCATGGATGCTATTAATAGCAAAATTGAACTTACCTTCATTTGGCAAGTTCATCCAGGACCTTGACATAGCAGATACAGAGGCTGTCTTTCACAGGGAGCTCCTTCAGACTCTCCAGATATTTGCATTCTTTATGAAGGAATCAAGGGAAGTTGTTGTTGGTGAGTTGTAGCTCATTTTTGATGACCATTAGCTCAGTGGTGAGGGTCATGATTACTTTCAATGCTTTCTGATAATGATTCCATAAAAAGTTACCTGTCAGATCAATTTAGGGCATATTAGCATTGCAATTAGTAAATGTTACACACTTCATACAGCATATTTATCCTTATCCCAAAATGTAAAGTGCTCCAAGCAAGTTCATTTGAAGCTGAGAAGATGTGTTCACACCCTTTGCCTTCACTATGTTACATTCTGAGAATATACAATGGATGCCAGTGTAACTGACATTTTTGGTTGTGAGCATGGCTATGAAAGGCACCTACCATCATCCAGAAGTTAAGCTTATCCACTTGAGCCGCCAAGGAACTGTTATCGAGTGTCTTTGAGAATGTGTAGCCAATATCATAAGTGCAGCCTCCATTAGGCCCATATACATTAAGGAGTTTGTCAATGAGTGCCAGATCAACAAGGATCAAATCAAAATTAAACTGACAGACAGTTCACCACTTCGAAGCATATCACACACTAGAAGTACAAAGCAGTGGCAACACATGGCGATGAATATTCCGGATTCATGAAAGACTGGAAACATTTTTTTACGTGTTTCAGGTCCAGTGTTTTGCCAGCGATCAACATAAGAGAATGACTGAGAAGGGTTCACTTTGACAGGCTCATCCTGCCAAGCATCAACATGTGAATCAACCTACAAAATATCATCAAGTGTTGTTTGTATTATGATAACTTACTCACATTGTGTGCTTGAACTTCATTTTGAAACCGGTCAACAGCTTTGGGTTCAACCCAGTAGTCCAAACGAGCCATACAAGAATCCCATGTGGAATATTCCCATATATGCAGAGTCCCACCATTTCAAGCTGTTGTTGCCATCAATAGATACAAGCCAGTCAAACTCAAGTTTCGGCTCATCATGGAGCTTGTAGAAACATGCAGGGCAGGAATTCAATAGATGCCAATTTGATGTATCACGCCTGAGTGATGCCTGCAGATGCTGTTCCACACAATGAAGGATCTCTAAGTAAATATCATAAGCAACAGAGAATTGCGTGTTCAGGTACGTTGATATGGAATCTATCAAACCGACCTATCAATAGACAGCCTTGGCTACAAAGGGAATTACTGACCTCATGAAGAAGAGCAAGTGCTTTGCATTGCACTTGGATGCCAAAGCGAGGACACGTTCAGTGAGTTTGAAGTAGGCAGCAAGAGTGTGAAGCGATATCACATCAGTCAGTACATTGGCACACACCCAATGTAGCCATAGTAAATGAGAGTCTCATTGGGATACCTATGAGAAACAAGCAAGTGAAGAGATGAGCAAGTTTGTTCTGGGGGAGGGCTAAATCATGCACTGGGTAAAATGGAGGCTGACTCACTGAATATATCCACAAGTTCAATATTGTTGATGGAAAGGCAGTCTGCTGTGTCTGGAAGTGGCTTGATGGGTATGTCACCAAGAATGGGCATGCATCTCCAGAATCCCATAAATGATAGTCTATATAGGCAGCAACCAGGTGGTCAATTTGAAGGTCCCAATAATTGCTTTGATCTTCTATGCAGTCTCAGCGAGTGCAATCATCATGATAATGACTACATTAAGTTAAGCAAGCTGCATAGCTTTGAAGGGAGAGAGATATAGATATATTTACTATCCACCAATATCAGCAATTTGGTGTGCCAGTCCTTCAAACACCTCATGTTCACCGCCCCCATGGCTTAAAGCAAAGCCCTCATCTCCCGGAGGTGCCATGTAGGGTAGTGTCTTGACGTCCATACCATGGTCAGCAATCATACTCTCAACTACATGCTGATCTTCCACCAACATCTCTGTGATATATATAAAAATATTAAAACAGCAGAAAACGAAAAGGATTGATAAACAAACCTTGAATTTCAGCTTGGCGGAGTGCATCAGCCGCAGCCTTGTGCTGGCATTGTTTTCCAGCTGTAAGAATTTGTGTTTGTCATTGCCATCCTCTGAAGGTGTGTGAAATGATGAACTTTGATAGTCCAGTTATCCTGATGCTGCCTAAGGTGTGAGGCATGGAGCTGTAGTTGTTATGAGGGAAGCCACACCAATGACAGAAGGATGAGTGTGCAGTCAAGATAGTGACGCAGCAACAGGAAAAGTAATACAAGGATAGCAGGTAGGCTCCTACAATGATAGCAGCAGTGAACAAGGTGAGGATGGGCTGGTAAAGGTGGTGAGGGCAGCACAGACTGCAGGTGGGCTCCTACAACAATGGTGACAGTGAGCTTGAGCTACCCTGGTGAGAGGTTGTGGTGGTCCAAGGAAAGGGAGGGCAGGACATGCTGTGGTAGCGTGGATGCTATGTAGGACACTGAGGGGAAATAGTAAGGTGCATAGGAACACTAGGGCATGTAGATGGACATAATAGGTGCCATGGCAGGGCCAGGCAGATTACATACGCCTAGGATTACCTCCAAATACCTGCCCATAGGTGAAGGTCATAGATGATTTAGGGCAGCATTTAATGCTGGTGTTGAGGTTTAATGCAAGTAAGCCTAATAATAGTTGTCCAAACATGTATACACCAAGTATAATAAGGCTTACAAATTTGGCAACCCAGGTGAAATAATGATAATGTTACCAGGGCCTGGCTATGCCATCATGCCATTGTTTGATTTCCTTTGTGGAAGCCAAGGCTTATATTGCATCCTCATCTCACACAGCAAACCACAGACACTAGAATTTAAATATATTCATGAATCATGATACTTTATCATATGTAAGGTACAAAATGAACATTATTGTCAAAGATATGCCTTGCTACATGGTAGACATGAGGGGGACATGACTCGGAGGATGAGGAAACAAAGAAATGGCATATGGGAAATGCTGTCGAAGGAATGCACTCTGGCACTAAGGCTTTCAGGAAAGACAACTAGATATGTACCAATCTGCTTATTTTACAGCAATGCTCATGTATCAAGTGCACATTCAATAATAGAAGTGTGAGCTGGGAGCAGGTAAACGTTTGTGATACAGAGTTGCACCCCTTTACCAATTTCTCCCACTCATGCTGTTCAATCTTCGTAACACATCATAAATATTTGTTCTGCATGCACCAAAGACCTCTCACAACCATTTATCATGGTCAGCATGTGCATGGAAGAACCAACTGAGAGTGGGACACAGCCCAAAGCCATAGCATGTGCTCTCTGCATCAGGAAATCATGGGTTACCTATTCCTTATTATTTCAATTTTACTTATTCAAATGGATCTACTTATTTCTTAAATTACACTGGTCCAACTGAACTATCAGGATCTGTTAGCCATCATTATAATGTGTGCTATAAAATATTGGACTCTTAATTTGCAAATAGTACCTCAGAGAATATTTGAGAAATAAAATCATCAGCATTAATGTGTCATCGAGCTTCATACTAGTCACTAATTGTTGTCTTATGCAATGAAACTTGTCTCTCAGGCCAACAAACATATTGGAATACTCAATTTGAAGCAGTTGTCAAATTCAGAAAAAAAGTAGGTCCATTTGAAATAAGTGGGAAAAGTTGAAATAAGTAAGGAATAAGTAAACTCATGATTCCTGATGTGAGAGCAAGACATGGCCAGAGCATCATCAGTATCAGGTAAGCAAACCAAAAGACAAGAACACATACTCTGAGAGCAGGATGCAACAGGAGCACCATCAGGGTTGGGTGTTAAGCGAGCCAAAAGATCGGAACGCGCACTGGCTGGGAGCTTCGGCTCTCTCTTGCACAGGTTGACTGCCACCTGCTTCAATAAAGCAAAACATTTCCTTTTGTTCTCGCTACCTCTACTAAGACTGCTGCATGCCAGCAAACACAAAGTTCATATGTAAAGTACAAAACACTTATTTGAGAAGAGTTCATACAAATCCATATGCTATTTTGAATCTGGAAAACGATCCTTTGACAACAAGTCGCGCAGGGCCACATCCGTGGCAGGGCCCGCTACCTACCATCTCTCTATGCTTGCTTTCTTTCCTTGCTTGTTGGAGTTGTGGATGTACAATATTGGGACTATCAGAACCACGGTACAACATTCGAGTACAAGTAACAAAGTAGCTAGCAGTAACCTTAGCTATAACAATAAACAACTCCCTTTGCCACCTACACCATGGTCCTGATTCTGAAAATGAAGTTCAGAACCCACAGACCAAAAGAATCAATAATGCACTCAGATATTCCGTCGAGGTCCACTCGCAATATTAATATTTTGATGGCAGAGTCGAAGCGAAGAAAAGAGGATACGGCAAGATGTAAGGACAGTGGCGAAGTTCGATGTCTCAGTCCTTTTCATCAAGAGATCGATAAATGCTGCACAGACACAGAGATTTTGATGCAGTCTAGTGTGTACGGCCTTCAGGGGTTCTGACTTCAGTTCTATAGGAGAAGAAAATTAGCTCATATAGAGTACAAATACATTTTCAACGACCGACCTGACAATTATTATTGTCGGCGCCCCCTCCCGAAAGAGTAGGGACACCCACCTGTCTTTTTGAATTTGCTGACCCTGAAACACGTTTGAAATCGTTAGGGGAAAAAGTAGGCGCATGCACTTACTTCCAAACTACAGGAAAGAGACGACAGTGAGTAAGTGATAGCGCAAAGACACTCACGACTGGAAGGTCAAGTTCCTGGTGAAGAGGTGTGACAGTGGTGGGTAGACCGTTTGCCAGGACGCTCCTTCGATTGACCAGTGATTGATCCGTGGTGGACCAATTGCAGAGGTTGGACTGGGCGACTAAGACGTAGATAGCAACGAAACATCCGAAGAGATATCTCGTGCAACAGAAACAGGTACACCTTCAATCATGAACGACATGTTTAACTTAGAACAAATGCACTCGACACACGCAAATCATAAAATGAGGCGTGAGAACCAGCATGAGAAACAATTTCCCTCGAAATTTGCAATATCAAAATCCCTTACACTTTACGAAAAAACGGTCGACAAATACCCAGCTGCCTAAAGGTAGCGGGAATTTCATATTAGTTGGTAATGGCTTCACTGAACGGGGTTGCGGCAAAACCGACGAGGGAGTTGTAGCGATCGAACACGGTGTAGAAGCGCTGGATAAATGTGTAGCCCACAGTAAAGTCATCCCCTCGGCCAGAACGCATGCCACTGTCAATAACGATGAGATATATGGCACGGGGAGCGCCACCATCAAGCTTGTAGTTGAGAGAACGAGGCCATATTTGGGCGTTAGGGGTGAGACTGAACATTTGCTGTGCAAGATAGTGAACAAGGGATGAGAGGGCTCATAGAATTGACGTACGTCCCCAATATGGAATTCTAAGTTCTGTAGGGCACTGTACCCGCGAGTGGTGATGCGGAGAAGACCAGTTGGCGGATCGTAAGCACCGCCGGTTGCATCCTTGTACTTGATATAGGCATCTATCGAATGCCGATTAGACAATTATTACACACCGCTCTAAATACACACCGGAGGCAATGTAAAGAAAGGTAGTGCCAGTATCGACGATACCAGCAGTAAAGCCCAAGATCTCCCTCGAGCCGTAGGTGATGCTCAGATTGATACCCCAAAAGCGCGATGCGGGGGGCACGGCGGTGATAGGACTGAAAAAAAACAATTACCATCAGTCTGAATCGATCTAGAAGATGAGGTAGCTTACGTGTATGCAACGCGACCAACGTACTTGGTACGGTCAGGTCCACCAAAGGTGAGCTCTCCGACTTCGCTGTCTGGTTCCGTAGTGACGGGCTGGAAAAAGATACCAAAAACGTGCCGACGAATCTTGCGTTGCTTATACAGGTAGTCAGTGAAAGTCGGGATCGTGCCTTCTAAGTCTTGTGGCAGAGTTCCGCGTGTCAAGTCTTCAGGTCCGATGCCAAAGATACCGTCTTCACCTGGATCGAAGCCATTCCAAATAGAAGCAACACCAAGTGGGAACCCGGTCACGGTGACCCCACCACCGAGAGTGACGGTATCGTAGAAGATGGTTCCTATAGGTAATCATAGGTATTCAAGTTTCCAACGGATGATATTGTTGTATTTCATACCTAAGAAGGAGCTCTGGGCGCCAGTATCCTGATCATCGCCATAATTTACCTCTACAAGCCGTTCAGAGTTGACGCTGGTGTCGGTTCTCACGTATGATTTCCCGGTGCCAACCCATGTGATCGAGCTGCCAGTGTCGAGAACCAAGCTGTCTTCAACAATGCATTAGCAGACACATGTTTTCTCAAATTTGAACTGACAGGTTGTGGGAGGGTTGCCAATGCCAACTTGTACGTGGTAATCGTAAAAACTTGTTTTTACAGGAATGCTGTTATCAGCACGTCGATCATGCATGTTGTAGCCCCTAAAGGCCGCCAGACGAGCTTTATCGTGCTGCAAGAAGTCGATAGTACTATTGGAGAAGTTTAGTCTCCTCGTAAGGGGGATGGTGACGAGTGAATTGCGAACTTCAACGGGCGATCCGGTAATTGACAAAGCGAGGAAAAGAATTGACAAGGATGCAGCGAGGCGCATGGTGTACTGGAAAGTAATATCATACTCAGTAGCCCATTATATACTTCAAGTTGTGTGCCAGCGAACGCAATGATCGTGGCACGGAGGAAACATCTCCCTCGAAAAGCAATGATGAAGTAGTCCAGATCCGAGTGATCGCGGCTTTTGATACTGGCAGGTGGCAGGAATTTACAATTTGCTTGTTTACCAATAGTTATTGACTTACATCAGATTCATTCCCATGAAGATCCTAGCCCGCATATGTCATGTCGTTGCCCAGGTTAGTGTAGCAAGCGTCACTGAGAAGAGCGGTTGTCCATGTTCGCCCATTACGTCATGTTGATGATGTGTCACTAGTCGTATAGTGCCGGTGCTGTTACCTGTCACTATTCCGAAATAATGATAATGTTATGCCGTCACGCCGTTGTTCGATTTCCTTTGTGGAAGCCAAGGCTTATATTGCATCCTCATCTCGCCCAGCAAACCACAGACACTAGAATTTAAATATGTTCATAATCATGATACTTTATCATATGTAAGGTACAAAATGAACATTATTGTCAAAGATATGCCTTGCTACATGGTAGACATGAGGGGGACATGACTCGGAGGATGAGGAAACAAAGAAATGGCATATGGGAAATGCTGTCGAAGGAATGCACTCTGGCACTAAGGCTTTCAGGAAAGACAACTAGATATGTACCAATCCACTTATTTTACAGCAATGCTCGTGTATCAAGCGCACATTTAATAATAGAAGTATGAGCTCGGAGCGGGTAAACGTTCGTGATACGGAGCCCGCACCCCTTTACCAATTTCTCCCACTCACGCTGTTCAATCTTCAGTAACGCATCGTAAATATTTGTTCCGCACGCACCAAAGACCTCTCGCAACCGTTTATCATGGTCAGCATGGAAGAACCAACTGAGAGTGGGACACAGCCAAAGCATCATTCTGTATGGAGCCAAAAGGCTAGAACACGCGCTCTCTGAGAGCAAGACATGGCCAGAGCATCATCAGTATCAGGTAAGCAAACCAAAAGACAAGAACACATACTCTGAGAGCAGGACGCAACAAGAGCACCATCAGGGTTGGGTGTTAAACGAGCCAAAAGATCGGAACGCGCACTGGCTGGGAGCTTCGGCTTTCTCTTGCACAGGTTGACTGCCTGCTTCAATAAAGCAAACATTTCCTTTTGTTCTCGTTACCTCTACTAAGACTGCTGCACGACAGCAAACACAAAGTTCATATGTAAAGTACAAAACACTTATTTGAGAAGAGTTCATACAAATCCGTATGCTGTTTTTAATCTGGAAAACGATCCTTTGACAATTTAATATTAGTTAGTAATGGCCTCACTGAACGGGGTTAGAGCAAAACCGACGCGAGAGTTGTAGCGATCGAACACAGTGTAGAAGCGCTGGATAAATGTGTAGCCTATAATAAAGTCACCCCATCGGCCAGAACGCATGCCACCGTCATCAACGATGAGATATATGGCACGGGGAGCGCCACCATTAAGCTTGTAGTTGAGAGAACGAGGCCATATTTGGGCGTTAGGGGTGAGACTGAACATTTGCTGTGTAAGATAGTGAACAAGGGATGAGAGGGCTCATAGAATTGACGTACGTCCCCAATATGGAATTCTAAGTTCTGTAGGGCACTGTACCCGCGAGTGGTGATGCGGAGAAGACCAGTTGGCGGATCGTAAGCACCGCCGGTTGCATCCTTGTACTTGATATAGGCATCTATCGAATGCTGATCAGACAATTATTACACACCGCTCTAAACACACACCAGGGGCAATGTGAAGAAAGGTGGTGCCAGTATCGACGATACCAGCAGTAAAGCCCAAGATCTCCCTCGAGCCGTAGGTGATGCTCAGATTGATACCCCAAAAGCGCGATGCGGGGGGCACGGCGGTGATAGGACTGAAAAAAAACAATTACCACCAGTCTGGATCGATCTAGAAGATGAGGTAGCTTACGTGTATGCAACGCGACCAACGTACTTGGTACGGTCAGGTCCACCAAAGGTGAGCTCTCCGACTTCGCTGTCTGGTTCCGTAGTGACGGGCTGGAAAAAGATACCAACAACGTGCCGACGAATCTTGCGTTGCTTATACAGGTAGTCAGTGAAAGTCGGGATCGTGCCTTCTAAGTCTTGTGGCATAGTTCCGCGTGTCAAGTCTTCAGGTCCGATGCCAAAGATACCGTCTTCACCTGAATCGAAGCCATTCCGAGTTGAAGCAACACCAAGTGGGAACTCAGTCACGGTGACCCCACAACCGAGAGTGACGGTATCATAGAAGATGGTTCCTATAGGTAATCATAGGTATTCAAGTTTCCAACGGATGATATTGTTGTATTTCATACCACAGAAGGAGCACTGGGTGCCAGTATCCTGACTATAGCCATATTTTACCTCTACAAGCCGTTCAGAGTTGACGCTGGTGTCGGTTCTCACGTATGATTTCCCGGTGCCAACCCATGTGATCGAGCTGCCGGTGTCGAGAACCAAGCTGTCTTCAACAGTGCATTAGCAGACACATGTTTTCTCAAATTTGAACTGACAGGTTGTGGGAGGGTTGCCAATGCCAACTTGTACGTGGTAATCGAAAAAACTTGTTTTTACAGGAATGCTGTTATCAGCACGTCGATCATGCATGTTGTAGCCCCTAAAGGCCGCCAGACGAGCTTTATCGTGCTGCAAGAAGTCGATAGTACTATTGGAGAAGTTTAGTCTCCTCGTAAGGGGGATGGTGACGAGTGAATTGCGAACTTCAACGGGCGATCCGGTGATTGACAAAGCGAGGAAAAGGATTGACAAGGATGCAGCGAGGCGCATGGTGTACTGGAAAGTAATATCATACTCAGTAGCCCATTATATACTTCAAGTTGTGTGCCAGCGAACGCAATGACCGTGGCAAGGAGGAAACGTCTCCCTCGAAAAGCCATGATGATGACGTAGTTCGGATCCGAGTGATCGCGGCTTTTGATACTGGCAGGTGGCAGGAATTTACAATTTGCTTGTTTACCAATAGTTATTTAATTATTTAGTCAAAGTGAACGATTATTCCGGAGCGATTTTGCGTGTGATTATGCGATTCAAAATTCGATAATCGTGTGAAAATCGCTGCTTACTTTGAACACCCACGCATGCAGCTGCGAGAATGGATTTTTAATGTGATTCTCGTTGGATTCATGAACTCAGATCTATGTATGCTAAGTACTACCTTACAGGTGAATATACTTGCAATTATTATATAAATTCTGTTTTGGACACAACGGACTACTCAAGATGCCACAACGAATGCAAAGGCAAGTGCAATTATGTTTGCATTGCAGGTAAAGAAAAAACGAACTCAAATCTGCCTGCTAGCTGCCCTTTTTGACGGGCGCTTTTTTACGAGTTTTTGGCGATGATACTTGTTGGATGTCTTTGTCTTTGGGTGCCATGTTTCATGTTGCTCCAACACGCAGAGGGTAGGTACAGTTGCTTGCACGCCAGGACAAGTATATTTAATTATATATAAATTTCAAGTAAGAGAAATACAGTTGAATCCACATAATCCGATTCTCACGTCCAAATCGTTTTTTGAATCGCATTCGGAGTCGCTGACTACCACTAATAATTAGGGCTGCTCAATTCTAAAAGATCGTGTTCAATTGGGAGCCGAGTTCGCCGGTTCGCTGCTAAGCGTCGCCAAACTTTGTCCCAAACGGGACTTGTACCTAAACATTACGGTGCAGCGCCAACACTTGGTATAGTGAGTTATCTACAAGCAGTCTTAAAGCACATCCCAAACCTCACTAAACCTCATCATTCACATTCCTAACCCTTGTCGGGCCTGACCCTTAACATTCCTGAACCTTTTACTAACCCTTTCCATAACCCTTTCCATAGAGTACATCATATATAAGACTAGTATGTTCGTTAATATCAATATCATGTAATATAGCCATCTCTCACTCAAAAATGGAATCACAATTATATATTCTTACTAACAAGGTTTAGATGAGGATTGGGGGGACTGAGGGTTAGGAATAACGAGGTTTGGTGGTCTCGCTGAGGTTCAGAATGTGCTTTAAGACTGCTTGTAGATAATTCACTACACTTGAAGTGCTGGCGCTGCGCGCCGTAATGTTTAGGTACAAGTCCCGTTTGGGACAAAAGTTTGGCGACGCTAGCAGCGAACCGGCGAACTCGGCTCCCAATTGAACACGATCTTTTAGAATTGAGCAGCCCTATTGACTTTCCTCAGGTTCATTTCCATAGAGATCTTAGCCCGCATTATGTCGTTAGGTAGCAAGCGTCACTGAGAAGAGCGGTTGGTTGTCCATGTTCACCCATTGCGTCATGTTGATGATCAGTGTCACTTGGAGTCGTGTGATGCTGTTACCTGTCACTATTCCGAAATAATGGATGACTTTCCGTAGGCAAAATAATCCAGAATAGAATATACCGGAGTCTCAAAAATATTACCAATACCGCTGATATGTCAATGTATACTGAAATAATCCCCCGTACGCTCATTCAATCAAATTTAGTCTGGTCCTTGATAAACGATAACTTTGCAGTCCAGCAGCTGCTTCTCGACAAAGACGAGGCTGAACATTTCGATGACGATGAGAGACTTAGGGTGCTCACTGCCGCTATCATTGCTGGGAGTGAGGTATCACGACAGAAGCGCATTGACACTCGCACCCACATCGTTTGTACCTTTGCCGACCCAACTACTTCCAAATCCTCGTATCAACACCCATGGAAGGTGCTATACGATAGTCAAATGATAGAGCCTTCATCACTACAATGGGCGTTGATGTGCCCACCTCTCCTCACTACTTACTGCAGGCTTTGCGCAAGCCTGGTATGAGACACCAATACCTCGTGAGGATGTCTCTGCGCACGGAACTCCCAGGATAGATAAACGCTCCCTTGATGCTGCAGGGGCACTTGGGCTTGTGCTACATTATCTCAACTCTACTATGCATGCCATTAGCCTCCAGCAGATCTTCGCTATCATCCTCAGTATTGTCACGCCGATATCTTCACAGATAGAGCGTAAGAAGTGACGGGAAATCGATACTACTAGGTTGCATTGGGCGAGATGGAGGCACCGGTGGCATACAGTCAGGTAGGCATCCATTAGTGGGCACAGAGAACTTGGGACGTCGTTCTGGGCACTTAGAATCACCTAGATAGTGGCGGGAGAGAAAGACTTTAGCGTACTTGATTAAAAGTTGAAACGTACCTCAGTATTACTGTGCGAGGTGCCGCATTATGTGACATGCATCTCAAGCAAGGCTGATTATGTCAGCGGATATCGCTGGCGTTAGTGGCCTAGAACGGATGTAAGTCGTCTGTAAAGTCTATTGGGGGGGGGGGTAGATGACACATGGTTACGAACTGACTGTAAATGAACAGCGGCATCGCGGCACACCTGCCTAATAAGGGTAAATATATGATATGATATTCTAATCAGAATATTTCAGCCTACGGAAAGTATCCAATGTTAAGTACCAGCCTGGCTATGCCGTCACGCCGTTCGATTTCCTTTGTGGAAGCCAAGGCTTATATTGCATCCTTATCCCACCCAGCAAACCCCAGACACCAGAATTTAAAATCTGTTCATGAATCATGATATTTTATCATATGTAAGGTACAAAACGATATTGTCAAAGATATGCTTCACTACATGTAGACATGGGGGGGACATGACTCGGAGGATAAAGAAACAAAGAAATGGCATGTGGGAAATGCTGTCGAAGGAATGCGTTCTGTGCACTAAGGCTTTCAGGAAAGACGACTAGATATGTACCAATCCGCTTATTTTTTACAGCAATGCTCGTGTATCAAGCGCACATTCAATAATAGAAGTATGAGCTCGGAGCGGGTAAACGTTCGTGATACGGAGCCCGCACCCCTTTACCAATTTCTCCCACTCACGCTGTTCAATCTTCAGTAACGCGTCGTAAATATTTGTTCTGCACGCACCAAAGACCTCTCGCAACCGTTTATCATGGTCCAGCATGTGCATGGAAGAACCGCTTACGATTCTAGATGCCGAACCAAAGTGCGATGGAATCCTGGAGTCGAGACCTTTAGCTTCGCTATTAAGCGACAAGGATTTGATGCTCGTTGGAGTAGTCGAATCTACGTTCGGGACTGCTACCATGTCGATGATGAGGATCCTGGACTGTAAATGCATTAGATATAGCTCGTTGATATAAGAATTTGGCTGTTGGACCTTGGGACCTAGTGCACGAGCTATATTTCCTAGTATCATAGCCTGAGTCAAAGTTAGCCATGTCATCGAAGCAGGATGTGAGTACACTGACCGCTTCTTTGTCTGGCCAATCATGCCTTGGCGCAAGACTGGGATGAATAAATTAAGGGTAATGGGAGCGCCACTCACATTATATGACGCAAGATGAAACTATAGTCGTTTCCGATTCGAGGCTGAGGCTGAAAAAAGTCGTGGGCTTCTACCTTGAGTACACCATTTTCAATGTCATGAGGGCGGCGTTCTTCCATAATAGAACTTGTCAGTGCAACTACATTCTCCATGTCCTGCACGATGCCTCGGAAGGAAGGATGCCTGTTATGATTGAGATACTTCTGGAAAAGGAATATACTGCGCCAACTTACGCGTCTAGAATGGACGACATTAGACTACCCTCGCCTCCTCCACAATCAACGATGACAGGAGTTTGTAATTGCTCCATGGATAGTCCGCCACGATACTCGGTGTAGACATGTCACCAAAGACCTTGAACAGTAAAAGTGCGATAAGTGCTCTGAAATTCTCTCACGGAACAACTGACTTGAAAATGATCTGCGACTGGAACAAGGATATCTGGATTCTCCACAATCCAAGAGAATGCCAACAAGGGTGTTTTGAGCGCGATTTGAAACGCAGTCTGGTCTGGAAGAATGCGATAGTTTCCAATCAGATTCCGCCACCCAGTGCGGTATAGCTTCCACAATCGACATAAACCCAGGCATGCTGCACGATATTTTAGCCTTGGCAAGCGCTGATGGTGTAAAAAACAATGACATACTTGAAGTTCAGTTTCCCTACCAGCATTACCTTCAATAAAAGTGCGCGAGCATCTGTTCAAAGCAAATGAAGAAATCACGAGTCTCCCTGACCCAACCGTTGGCTGCACAGCAGCGGAGGATGGGAATGAGTTTTTGAGAATCTAGTTCGAACTTTGAGGCAAGTTCAGCAGCCGGGATACCTTGGGAGGGGTTTGGGACATCGGACATGTAGTCGATGATTCCAGTCTTGATGAGCGTATCGGTGCAGCAACACCATATCCTGAGAACCTGTCTTCATGCACTTATCCAAAGGTGACTGAATCAGGTTCTTTAGCTCGCCCTAGAAGAGGTCAGGCTCAGATGGATGAAAAGTAGGTCTCAGTTAGTAACCAACCAGACATGCTGCGATCATGGATAATTAGGGTTATAAATCTGCGCATGAAGAGCAATATAACGTACCTAAAGAGAGACGGCGAGCTTCAAAACACCCCCGTACTAGGTAGGTATTTTGTGGAGTCATCCAAAGGGTGTGCGACCAAGCTTTGTTGGCTCAGGGGGGGAAGCTGAGATTTGTCCATCTCTTTGCGGAGTGTGTCGAGTGCAAAGATCAAACATGCTTGCAGGTTGTCAAGCTCTGCATGGCCATGGTACAGTTTGCTGTCAAGAAACAGCAAGTCTCCCAGTCTTTATAGGATAGGCTTTACTATGTGCCTTGCACATCATACCCGTTCCCAATTCTGATCCATTGCCACGGTCCGTCAGCTTGAAAAAGAAGGAACGACCTGACTACGTTGGTTCATCTGAATTGGATGATCGGTGGTATAAGTTACTCGGTGGCTCTATTTGCCTATTCTCATGTATATCCGAAGAACATGGCGGCCCAAAAGTGATCCTAGTAGGCCATATGATAGGACTGAAAGCGTTAGAGCAGGTGATGAGAGAATAAACCAATATTTTTCAGGCATTCATAATGCATTCTTGGTCGTCCAGCTTGAAGTTGAACTTGATATCATCAGGGGAGGGTACCGTGATGACAAATGCCATAGATTACAATCCGGTGATCTGGCGTACTGGTGAAGCATGAGTGGAAGCATCCGGGGTTCGGAGTTCTGCCATAACTACTATATCACAATCTACAAAATTCAACGACTTGACAATCAAATTGTTTAACCGCGTATCAAATTTATACACCAAGCTTGAAGCTTGATGGCTGAACTTCGCCGGTTCTAGCCGCCGGGCCACAAATCAGGAAATTGAAATGTGCGTTGATCCGATCGAACATTTTTTCATGCTTGATATGTGAACGTATGAATATTCTTGCACACTGCATCACTCTATGCAATGACCTCAACATGCAGTTGGTACATTCCATCCCGACTAACTCACCTCACCATTCTTCTTTCCCTCCATCATGTCGTCCTCAGCAAGTTCCCGCCGTTGACCTCACGATCCGGCACCGTCTGATCACAAGGCTGGCCCATTGCTCATGATGTTCGCCTGGCAGGGAATACAATTCCCTACAATACTGATACTATCCAATGACACAATAAGCTACCACTTAGCTAGGCTACACGGGGGTACTTCATTCGCCGTTTCAATGGAAGCTTCGTTGGGACAACTTTTGTTCTGAATGGAGCATGGTTACGCCGACGGTCGAGGTCCGCCGCGACTCCTGAGTACGCAATGAGTCGTCGGACATACTTACATCCAAGAGAGTCATAAACGAGGCGGCAAATACACTGAGTCAGCGAGCAATACTCCGATTGCAAGATGTCAGATAGCCTAATTTGTATCCCGATTGTACATACAAATATAGTGCCTTCAACCCAAAGTTAGATTTCTGCATGGTTCATCTCGACAAAGCGCTTGTTCAAAACCTTATCTCAACATCATCAAGCATAGTGCCAAAGTGTCTTTCTAAGTGGTCGCGTCTCAAGGCGGCAGGCCACGATGCGAGAAGTTTCAGCCTTTCCATATTGAAAAGGCCTGCTCGTCGGGTGACGAAAATACTAGTGAGATGCCCGAGATCAAAGTCACAGGATCTCAAAAATTTCTCGATGTTTTCGGGAGCAGCATCTGGATGCATGCGTGCACCTGGAGTCTCGCTGCTTGTGATTCGATCTTCTCATCGTAAGGTGGCGGCAGGTCGGGCGGTGACATCTCTGTTTCACCTTGCTGTACATGCATATAATGAGCGTGGACAGAGGAGGAAAGGCAAGGAATCAACACACTACAGGAGAAGACCTCAAGGACGCTGTCCGTTTATACTTCGCTACTGCCTTTTTGAATAGGTGGCGCTCGTGTGCAATACGCTTGTTCAGGTTGATTCTCACATATAATTCCACGGGCCATGCATCTTCGTATTTCGAAATCAGGGAGGGCATGGCTTCATAAGCCTTGACGGTAGACATTAGAATTACCAAATCACCGCAGCAGTAAACACATCGACCTACCCATTGCACAAATCTTCGCCACACTGAAGGATCTTGTTCATCGAATTCCTTCGAGTGGTCGAGTGACGCATGCATCTTCTCGCGCACTTGTCTCTATATTGCAGATGCTGGGATCAGCAGGAAAATGACGCAAGGAATATACATACTTTGAACTCCATGAAATCGTTGTCATCCATGTCCAAAGCTCGGGCAATTTCCCATGCCTTGAGTTACGAAGTCGGCGAAAATCAGCCTCAGATGGTCTCGGAATTGAAAAAGTCCGAGTAGCCGTTGCGGTCATCATCAGGTCTGTCGAAAGAAACAAGAAAAAAATCAGAAGTGGTCGGTTTGAAAAGGGAGGATTATAATTCATCTGGTTCGCACTCACTGATTTCAACTTGCTGATAAGATCTGTAGAATGCAAAAAGAACGCCCGTACCGATTCTTCGTTCCTTTTTACCCCTACCCCGAGGCGCAACTAACCTTATTTGAGTTTTTTTCCATCGATACAGCAATGTCGGGCTAGAATCATCTGCAAACAAATAGATAGATCATCAGTACCTTCCTGAAGAACATGCCTTCCATTTATTCGCTCAAATTGGTATTCTCTGTACTCGTGCCAGGAAATGCTGTGGTCTCATGTACCATTATATGATCTCAAGAGGAACATTTAGATCACACATGTGGGTTTACCGTCGTCAGTAGTCTCACGGCTTACCCAGAAGGCTGCACAAAGTGACGACCTGATACACACGAAGACAGCAATCACTGCCCTAAATTAGGTGATGTATTAGTGAGTGATATATGATAGCCCTAGTATGCACCATGCATGATATGGATCACAGGGAACAGGACACGCTATGACTCACTGGAGACAGCAAACTGCACTGCAAATTTTTCTCATTTACGAGTGATTCTATCAATGCACGCTGGAAAGAACGCAGAAACACCAATAGCAATGAGCATCTTAAACAAAGATACCACATTACAAATCTATATTTACTCCTCGTCTTCATCATCATCCTTTGTGAGTCTACTGAGTATCGAACCATTGAACGCATCTAATAAAATGATCAGAACCGAGCAAGGATGAAGAGAATGGTGGGCTTACGTCCTGTGCTTGATAAATGTTTTCCTCGGTACGCAGATAGGGGGAGGGTGTCTGTGGCATACCAGTCGAGGAGTTCAGTGAGGAAAAAGATGGAGGTGTGGGTCCAGGAATAGAGTATTGGAGGGTGCGAGAAGGAGTTGACACAGGAGAGGACACATATGGGGAGAAAGTGCGTTGCGGCTGTGGACTCGTCTGTTGATCATCAGCTAACTACGCTCGCATGGAGACACTAAGACTTTACATGAGGTGACAACACGTTACGGCGTTTTTGTAAGTGTGATTGTGGCGTCTTGATGCTCTTCGAAGGTGACGGCGCGGGTTTGGAGAAGTTTTGGTGGATACATGAGCGCTATAGATGCTTGAAGGGCGTTCAGGGTGAAGAGGCTAGTATGGCCAATTCTAGGAACTGTCATCAGTGACTTCATTGACAAATTGGAATAAGGTTGCTCACCAGCAGCACACATCATCCAAAATGCAGATTTTCCTTCTCCTGAATCATTAAAAACGACATCCACAGCCGTCCATAAAGATGGTGCTGGAGTAAGATGCGTAAGGAAGAGCACAACGACGAGGGCAGCAGAACTGTTGCGGATCCGGAGCGCAGCTTCGTTTTTATGCGGCTTGAGATTGAGCATAGACGCCTTGAGTGGGGTAAGCGACGACATTTATAAGTTGAGTATGAGAGGCGAAGAGAGTAAGCACTACTACTTGTATTTGCAAGTCGAATGATCTGCCAAGTCTCACTCTGGTGTTTTTAACGCGTGTATTACGGTCACGTGAGTGTCTGATTCATTTTAAGTTCCATTTATCTTCATTCGTCCGAGTCTATGGTCTCCTTACATGGACACTAAGTTGTAACCTCAATGGGTCTGAATCACACTTCTCGGCGCAAGACACCTGTTGCGCATGCGGACATATTAATGCAATCATTTTCATCGAAGACAGACACAGTCAATCACATCCTCTCTTGGGGCACATCCAAACCACACCTACGGTTGACCCCCGGAGTCATGGGGCTCCAAACTTCATGCACTGTGCTCTGCATGCCTTCCTCGAGCCTCTCCTCTCCCACCACCAAAAACGGCCACAACGAACTTCACCAAATTCTTTTGTATGGGCAGGGCAGAAGCAGAGGGAGCATTATCTGTGTTGCTTTCGGGTACCAGCACAAAAGAAAAGGTACTATGATGCTTGAGTACACATGGGTCTGACCTCAAAAGCATCGAGCGTGAGTAAGTGCTCTGGTAGCTTCTATTGTTTTTGTCTCTCTCGAAATCTCTCTCTAGGCTCTCCACCTCTACCGCCGTTCCATCAATGTTGTTCCTGAATTTTTTCGTTTCCTATACAAAGGGTGATTGAATCTTAATCCCGAGTCAAATACGAACTTCCTGAGCAACGGACCTTCCTTCATGCTTCCTCGACTCCCTTCTCAGACCCCGCTCCCGAAAATTCTATGTCTATATACCCACCCGGTTCTCGCCATACACCATCGTACGCTTGCTCCCTCTCTGCTGTGCGCTCGCCCAGGTACAAGAACAGACCGCGAATGAAAGGGGAAACCGGTGTGTAGTTATGGTGTTGTACGCGGACGGACTCCAGTCTCAGTTCTCCCTCCCATCAAACACAGACAATTATTCCCGTCGCTGCTGCGCGCATAGAGCTTTTGGAACTCGAGTCTCATCAGGAGAACCTGTATGTCAGATCCCACTAAGAGATCGTCTGTTCTTGTCATTATCCCAGCTCATGCTTATACCGGTCATTGCACTCCAATGTGAACTCCCTTGGAGTTCAACATTTAGCTTTTCTAGTAACACCTCTGCATTCATAATGCATTAAGAAGTAGCAAGACTGGCATGGTTTAGCATCATTTTTGCACGGCTGTGGTTCATAAACTCGTGTTCAAGCCAGACCTCAAGGCCTCATCTATATTGCATGCTGGAATGTTTTTGAAGAGCCTTGTATGGGTACTTGAGTGGTGTATGTTGAAAGGCAGTGTGCATGGAATGCAACATCCCGTATCGCATGAAGTTAGATTTCGGTTAGTACGGACGTCACAAAGTTGGCTTGCACGTGATACTCAGGGGAATTAATGGTACGTAATACAGTATCCGGTTCCCTCCGGATCATCCTATTACTTCTACCTCTTACGTTTCGTCATGGTAAGCTGAGTTACCCCAGCAGAGGTAGACTAAAGTCATGAACCATATCAGTCAAACCAGTCCTTCCGCACTGAGCGTGACACCTTCGGTGAGCTCCAAGTCCCAGCCGATCGTTATTGGGGGCACAGACACAGCGGTGTGCATTTTTGATCTACTGTGCATACTCACTATTACTGAGCATTTCCTTCAGGTCGTTGCAAAACTTTGACATCGGTGGTCCCTCACAACGGCTACCGCCTCCCCTACTCAAGGCCTTCGGTGTGGTGAAGAAGGCAGCATCCATCGTTAATATCAGCTATGGCCTAGATCATAAAATAGGCGAAGCCATCCAGAAAGCAGCTGATGATGTGAGAGATTGCGTTACATGCTTCAAATGTGTGTTTCGAATCAAGCTTTTCTTCAGTCATTTCCGGGAAGCTCATGGACCACTTTCCCTTGGTTGTCTTCCAGACTGGAAGTGGAACTCAAACCAACATGAACGTAAACGAGGTGAGCATATCAAACATTTAAATACTGACTAGCTTTACCTTGTTTGTTGACAGGTCATTTCGAATCGTGCGATAGAAATTCTTGGCGGCGAACTCGGTTCCAAGCAACCCGTCCATCCCAATGACCATGTTAACATGAGTCAAAGTAGTAACGATACGTGAGTTGCCGCGTGATGAATGCTTAATTTAACGAATTTACTGGTAGCTGTAGTTTCCCAACAGCTATGCATGTTGCCGCTGTGACTGAAATCAGCCACTCGCTACTTCCGGCATTGACAGACCTTAGGGATGCACTGAACGCAAAGGTTCAAGCATTCAGTCACATTATCAAAATCGGACGCACGCATTTGCAGGTATGAATGGCTTAGCCTTCAATTTGAACGCCGTCTTATCGTTATCAGGATGCTACTCCCCTGACCCTTGGCCAAGAGTTCAGTGGATATGTCCAGCAAATTGATAATGGCGTCGCTCGTGCTAAAGATGTCCTCCTCGCTTAAGTTTACTGGCTCAAGGTGGAACTGCTGTTGGCACGGTGAGTCATCCGATATTCAACGAATATAGGTTCTCAAATTGTCCAGGGTCTCAACACAAAAAAGGGTTTCGACGTGAAGATTGCAGCCGAGATCTCCAAGATTACAGGCTTGAAATTCCAGACTGCACCTAACAAGGTAAGACATCTCACCTTGTACTTCGCTCAAGTTCTGATCGAAACCTGTAGTTTGAAGCTCTAGCTTGCCACGATGCCCTTGCTGAAGCTCATGGTGCTCTGAATGTTATCGCTTGCTCTCTGATGAAGATCGCTAATGACATCCGATTCCTTGGCTCTGGTCCTCGCTGTGGCTTCGGTGAACTGATTCTCCCCGAGAACGAACCTGGCAGCAGTATCATGCCCGGTAAGGTCAATCCACGCAGTGCGAGGCTGTAACTATGGTCGCGGCTCAAGTGATGGGCAACCAGACCACTGTCAGCATTGCTAGTGCCAGCGGACACTTCGAGGTATCCATACTTCATGCGATACATTGACCATTTAATAATTTATTCTTTTTTCGAATTAGCTCAACGTTTTCAAACCCGTTATAATTATGAACGTGTTGCAGAGCATTCGTCTTCTTTCTGATGGTGGGTCTATAACTCAGACTACGCTCGTTGACCCGCTTATCTGGCCTCCAGCTTCCCGTTCGTTCACAAAGAATTGTGTGGTTGGCATCCAAGCCAATGAGAAGCGTATCAATCACCTCCTGAACGAGAGTTTGATGCTGGCAACAATCCTTAATAGCCATCTTGGTTATGATAGTGCGTGCTTAATTCTAATTGCGCAAATCCGCTCGAAATTAAATTCTACTTTGCAGATGTAGCCAAGTGCGCAAAGAAAGCACACAAGGATGGAACGACGCTGAAGGAAGCAACCGTCGCGCTCGGATTCCTGACACCCGAGGAGTTTGATGAGAAAGTACGCCCGGAGTTGATGCTATATCCAGATGACGAATAGTCACAATTTGTTCATTATCATTGTTTACTTGTTGGAAGTGGAACTGTTGCACGCTGTTACGAAGCTGTGCTAAGAACAGAGCATCTATGTGATATGATAGAATATTCAAATAGTGCGCTTCCGAGCTATCCGTACTGCGTTAACCCTTGTGCCGTCCCGTTATGTGGGCACGCCCATACCAAATGTGTTGATGCGTTGTTTTTCCTTTTCCTCTATAAGCGTTTCAGCGATGGTAGTTCATTCTTGTTCTAAGTTGGGAGCTTGATGAGAACGAGATTCTGATTATCACGTACCACGTCAGACTCCATCCGAAGCGTTATCCCACCCGAGGGGATAGATTATGTCAAATTGAGTATATCATGAGGTATGACCAGGGTATCATGTATCATTGTGGTGGCAGGTTACGCGATCACGACGCATTCGTAACACATATTGGCCTCCAGCTTGAGCTTCCCACTCCAGAATGCGGGAATACGGGTAATGTTACCAGCCAGAAAATCAAATTTATTGAGGACAAAGTACACAATGATGAATGCGCATACTGCTGGTACAGATGAAAGTGTGCCGAAAATATTAACTATGGTGAGTAGCATATCATATCGTATCAATATCGTATCATTTCAACGTTTCTTTATATTAGCATCTCCTGTTTGAAACATACATGCACCTACCGTAAGATACGTCCTATACCGCCACATACGGAGCAGGTCGGATGTCAATGATAAAGAGCGGCAGCGTTCCCGTGCCACCACACTTCCGGCACAGTTGACCCCCAAGGCGCGGATCACCTGGGTACACGGAATGGCATGTGGGACGGGTGCGGTTTGACCCATGCCTATTGCAGGGTTAAATACATATAGGTGCTGGCCGTAAGGTGTAGACGCCTGTGGGGAAATGGTATAACTTGAGGACTGTGATACCTGCGGTGGGGTGAACTTAGGTAGAGCACGTTGAAACTTGGAGTTGCGGGATGACGACTCGGTATTCCAGGATGTGTACATCAATGGACCGGCATACGGTTTCCCGTATTTCTCCCAGCACTTTCTGCAGGGGTGAGAGGGATCATAGTTCTTGTACCCCGTATTTTTGCCTAAAATGGAGCGACGTGAGTTAGCTAGATGAGGGGATGTAAATCACTGACATTTGATACATATGTAGTCCTTATTGGGGTACACGAGGAGGTGTCCGTTATTTAGCAATGGGTGTCCAGGCGCGGGAGTTCTAGTCGGACTACCGTCATCCGGAATCTGTTGGCAGAAGGCACCCCAGAAACTGGGGCTTGTCCCCCCTGGTATGACGGCGTAGAAGTGTTCTGGGTTATACGAGAGGAAGAAGATGTTGGATGTGGAGATGCGTATGCACGCGCTTGGGACTGCTGCATGGTCCGCATCTGCTCATCATGTAGAGACGAAACAGCATCTATTGCATCGCGCACCGTGCCGACAAGTGTTCCAACCAGGCCGCCCCCTCGGCGAGGTTGGTATTGCTGACCAGTAGTATGCATAGTCCACGTGCTTGGGACTGTTCGCAGTGGCTGCTGCGGATGCTGTTGGGACAGAGAGAGCGGCTGAGAATTTGATGATGATGAAGTGGTATGCGATGAATGGGAATGAGAAGAGGAATAGGAATGTGAGGGTCTGTGTGTGCTATGACTAGGTCGAGGTTGTTGTTGGAAGGGTCTGCGAGGACCGCTTTCAACTGTGGTCTCTCCATGGTAAGTATCTGCAGATGGGTGTACGCTGGAGGCATTTCCTCCTCAAGTCCTATTGGATCTGTCGCCTGTGGTTGTGCAGACCCATACTGAAAGGCGCTTGGAGACTCAGCTGCCAGTTGACTAGAATGTGCTGGGGCGTAATGGTTTGTTGATGACATCGGTTCTGAAAATGAAAGATATGAACGTAGAAGAAAGAATTTATATATCATACACCCGTTTCAAAATCCTGCGCAAGAACGGGAGACAGTGACAACCAGCTGCGCACGCACGGTCTTGTCAATAATTAGTTTCCGGGCTCTTATAGGCACAGCCACTCCGATAAGATAAGCCGACTTTGAGCCGACTGGGATCACTCATACATTGTAACCACCAGGGAGTACCATCAAGGAAACCTTAAATTCAAGTGCTGTAAAGCTCTGCAAAGACCACTATTTATCTGCTGCTCTCGCGTACTTGCGTGTCCTTATCCAGATGTTGATAACCAGTCTTGGCATGACCACGAACTGCTGTTGAGAAAGAATGGGTTGTAGATGAGCCAAGCGGTTGAAGAATTATTCTAGATCTTTTGTGAGTGTATGGCAAATTTCGAATCTTCCGACATTCGCAAGGTGAATTCACGATGCTCCCAGAGGCTCTCAAATTTACCCGCGTGAATTACCGTGAATTTACAAGGCTACCAAGGCTGTGTTCGCTATTCAGCCAGTCCACGCCGTCATCCTCCGAATCCAAATATGATATGTGTGGGGTTTGGGTGGAGGAGGCTTCCGACCAGCAGCAGGCAGATCCTCACCAGAACGCTTGCCAAGGACCGTGGTTTCCATATCACACCACCTAACCAATGGTTGGTTTGTATGGCATTTGCTGTTTCTGTTGTAATCGAGGTAAGTTAATATTTCAGATTAGGATCGAAGCGGTACCACTGTCTACGGATGAGCTTTTCCTGCATGATATTTTCATGATCTCGATATGAAAATTCAATCGCGGTGTATCCAGCTTCGTACAACTCCCATGACACAGTTGCGTCTCATCCATTGCGGACTGCAGTCGCTGCATTTCGTGTATCTGTACGATGAAACAACGTGCACGAAGATATTCAAAATATAATACATGAAAAGCTGTCAAAGGGTCTTTATTCAGATAAAAAATTGTAGGTTCATCTTCAACTGTAATATCCTGTGTTCCCCCGAACAACGGTTCACTCACTACTCAGATTAATATTAGCATCAACGGCTAGGCATATCCGCATCAGACAAATTCACCATTAAAAAGCGCATAAACGCATCCAACATAATTACTGTGCGAGTGATCATCAACTTCTCCGGAGCACTTACTAACGGGAAACGCTCGCCGTCCACAACAATAGAACTTACATACCGGGGCATCGTATCTGACGACATCACAAATTACATCCACGGGCGAGGATCATCATCTGGATCAGCCAGTTGAGTGAACCCCTGAACGGAAGCAAGTCAGATTAGCCCCTTTCCAGCATATGTGCCATGTTAAGAGCAACCAGAACTTTCCACCGTATCATTAGACCTGTGTAAAGAAACCATTAAACTTAGTGAAATTTTTACGTCACCTTGAAGTCTAGAAGTCCTATTCATTCATCTCTCAAAGGGTCACGGGTAACCATGCACACTGGAACACAAGACATATGTGTAGCGGCACAGCAGCTGATCAACAATTGGTCATATATGTTTTAGTGGATAGCACTTGCTGTGTCGATCAATGAAGCCATATGCCAGTCAGGCGATGCTGCCCACGGCAAGTATGTCTAACCCTTAAAGGTTCCGCGTCTGCACAACATTGATTGCCCATATCTGTAGGACAAAGCGGGGCCGCGCGGATATGAAATAATCGAAGATACTTTCGCTACGATCTCTCCTTACCGCTACTCAGACTTCTGAAAAATTCGGCATATGCGTGCTCGACATCAAATGAAAGCTATGAAGATATCAGCGCGAAGCACACGCGCGTCAGCAAAGGTCGTGAACTTACCTGCCGGGACTGTTCTTCTGTGATTTCTTCGGATGCCTTCATGCTGTTTAAGGTAATAAGCCTGATAATGTGAGCCCAAGATATCGAAAGCGAGCGGGTAACAGAATGGTACGCACCAGCTGACCATCTTGCTCCGTCCCTCCCAGTCCTTGCTTCCCTTGAACCTAGCATATCCTGTCACAAGTTCTTGCAGGATCGGATGAAGTTGATCCTTGGCGCGTAGCCTAAGCTTCAACGCATCCATGAATGTGATAAAATTCTGTGCTATTTGTTAGAAAAGGAAAGATCCCAACATAAAATTCCAACCTGTGTCGTCTCGGCGATCCACTTTCCAGTCTCAGGTCCCGCCTCACTAGAATGTTCGACAGTCGCAGGTACGCCAACTTGTATGCGATGCAACGCCGCAGGGTTATCCATCCGATACCGTGTCATGAACTGCTCAATGGAAGGAACAGAATCCTTGACAAGCTTGAGCATGGTCATATACTGCGAGAGAAGACGCGTGCACGCAGGAGAGTATCTCTTGCAGCGTATGCATTTCTAAGTCTGACATGAAGTGAACAAAACGGGAACATACTGTGCCGCGGTAATTGCATCACGAACATAGGCGCGCTCCAGATAGTCAAGTGCAACAATGATCCCGTACAATGTACCAAGGAGATTGTACTTCTCTCGCTCAGCATTGTTCGTGAATAGTCGAACTTCTTCGTCCAGCGAAATGGTGGCCATCTTTGAGAGATAAGACTTCTCCTGAACTGAACCTATCAATTATTTGTCTTTGTTTGCGAGGTGTCTTTAAAAGTTGAGTACCGAGACTCTATGTATGTACCTGATCGAATCAAGTGGGTGGCCACGCCTACTTACACCCGAACCATGCTTCGGACACAGACTAATGTAGACTAGACTAGACTCGTGACTAGTGCGTCTATCGAGGGCTTGCCTCATGGGGGCCAGGAGCCAGACCCCAGATACGCCACCAATCAACACGCCGCCAACACGCTCACAGAGTTTACGACAGAAAGACTTGTCCCCAGAGTGCCCATTGCCAGGACACTCTTGTCTTGTCCGAGTCGTCTTTACTTCGTCCAACTCAGCTTAAAGTCAAAGCAGCTTTAGACAAAAAGAATCTCGTAGGTTTGGTTGTTCTTCCTCGAGATCTATTCGGACAAGCTCAACTTGAATTAGTTCACTGCATCAAACGATGCCGGAGACCAAGACTTCTGAAAGCCTCCTGCACAATGGCGTCAACTTTCCACCATTCAACGACCTTCCGGGTGAGAACGACATCGACTTCACCTACTACGATGAGGGCCCATACGGGTTTGCGCCCAGACAACACTGGTGCTTCCTCGGCGAGATTGTCGACTCCTACGGCCTCTGCCGAGTCCTATTACGTGTAAAGGACAAGGAAGGTCAGGTCGTCACTATTGGGTTGCACACAGAGGATCGCGGAGAGGCGCTCGTTCCGCAGATCAAGGAAGGCCACACAGTTGCTGTACTGTATGGCGAACAACATGGCTTCCTAGACATGACCGTCGGCATACGCGTCGAAGAAGCCTCCATTATCAAAATCATACCGTGCTCACTCGAGCAGCTGCTGAAGGCAAGCGATAATATGGCTGCACGCAACAACAAGTCGAAGTGTTGTGGGTGTTGTGGTAAATCTGAGAACACCTATGACAATACGCACTTGCGTTTGTGCTCCCGTTGCAAACAAGCGTCATATTGTGGAGAGGTGAGCGTTGGTATTATGTCCCATAAGTCCTGTCTGACTCGACCCTGTTCTTAGGCCTGTCAGAAGAAAGCCTGGGTGGGGGGTCACAAGGTCGACTGCAAGGCACTTGTTTGGGTACAATGGTTTGCGGAAAGAAACTGGGGAGTGTTCAACGGATATCTAAATTTTTGATTTTGATTTCTGATACCTTCGATCTTGGCTTTGCAAATCATGCTATTTTCCTATCAGTCTAGTTGTATCAATCTACTGCCAGCCCCAAAACATCGTTTCTCGAAATATGTAATGACCCAGTCTTTTCAGAAGTATCTGCTGCTTTGATCCACCACAACTTTAAGGGAAGGAGCGAGGAAAACATATTCCGCTTGCTGCGCATCAGTTATCATCACTTGGCCGCCAACAGTGAGGGTCTCCAGGAGGAGACAATTTGATCGTGCCAATAATGCCTTCATAGCTTCATGAGGCCAACATGCATTGCGACGAGCTTCAAGTACGCGCAAATTGGGGAGCGACATAGTATTGAACAAATCACGTAAAGGACGCGCGAGCAAAGGGTCATATAGGATGCATAAAGATTGTAATTTGGTGTGTGTGAATGGTTTCAAGGGTGCTACTTGGCTGAATGCTACGCGGGAAGTTAACGAGGAGAGGTTGGGACATAGCTGGAGTAAATGGATGACTTCGTTCGGGTAACACACGGCAATCTGGACATCCGTCAAATGGGCCCACACGGGACTGAAAGAAGACAAGTGTTCGATGTCGAAAAACGGCTTCATGTCAATGACCCTGAGACTGCGTATAGTGGACGGTAGTCGCGAGACAGATTGTGCAATAGTTGGAATGTCAGAACGTGTCATCCCTAGTATGGCCAGATCCTGAAGTGCTGGGAGGTCTGCTACGAAGTATTCGCCCTGGGAGGAACAAACAGAGACTCGGAGAGATGTGATATGAGTAATGTAAGGCTGAAGAAGGTTTCGTAGTTTAGTGGAGTGGTAGCGTCCGAGTGCCAACGAGAGCGGATGTCCTCGTGAACGCTTGAACCACAAGTCATAGCAGAAAGCTGCCCGCTCCCAGTCTCTGTCGTTGACTTCCACATACAACCTGCACCATAAATTGGGCATACCCACAGCAACCTCCCTCCATCGTCGGCATATTGCCGTTAACAGCATGGGGGCTTTTAGGGTTGATGGAGGCAATAATAAATTGGTTTCGGGGAGACAGTGATTAAATATTCTGGACAGGATTTCCGTTGGCAGGCGCCTGAGAACCGATCCGAGTGACTTGTGGAGATTCATCGACTGCGTAATCTTTTCCTTCTTTTCGAGGACCTGTTGATAAAGATTTTTTACGCTATCCATCACGGCCTCTAGGCCCGAGATCTCGTGTAGAACTGTATCCAATTGCCGATGGCGCTCAGTGATGATATTGATAACGCTCTGGCTTTTGGGCTCGACAGGAGAGCAATCGCTATTAGGGAATGTAGAGTATGGGGTTTCAAGGACTGGAATCTGCCAGTTATCATCAGTAAGATATGCATATCGGGACCAAGAAGTAGACGCACAATCACTTGCGAGCGTACGAGCTGGAACGGGTGATTCAGTTATTCTCAGCTGACACAAATTCTGATTTAAGAAACTGGATACTTACGATATTTTGTAGTGCACATATAATATCTGAAAGAGACTCGGAGACATTCAATTTTGAGGAGGCTGTCTGCATTGTTGTTGGCGTCAGACTTGAATGGAGTTTGAGTTTGCCATCTATTTATATAAATAAATTGAATAATTAAATGATTCGTCGATCGACGACAACTTTCCTGAACATCACCAAAAGTCCACAGATCAGAAATTACCTGATTTGGGTTGCGGCTGCGCCACAACGCTTCTCAGACGTGCCACATCATGGTCATAAGCAATCGTGCATACAATGTCATGCTAAACTATATGGCATCTGGACTATGTCATGCTAAGCTATATGTCAACCTGACAGCGAGTAGCTAATGTTTGTCTCGGTCTGCTATGACATTATCTATCCCATGTGTAGTATATCATTAAGTAATATAATTATAGTGCGCCATACATCAGGAAATTCACACATTCCTTGACGTGCTTAATCAGCTTAACTCACTTATCTCAAAACTTGTTTGCTCTCTCTCACATCATTCACCTGGCATATCTTATATTTTTTGAGTGCGAAATATAATAAAACATGTATATTAATATATCTCAACATTTTTTTTCTGAATTCACTCACATTGAAATTTTGGACAAGTAGATTCAATTTCACCAAGGCAGTTAAGTGTAAATAAGTCTGCATAAGGGCACGTCAAGGAATGTGTGAATTTCCTGATGTAACCCTCCTGTGCAAGTACATCATCGTCAAGTTCCTCATCTGAATCAGCCTCTACTCTATCATCTGGGTCTTCCTCGTCTTCCTCGTCTTCACCTTCATATAATTCACCCTCCTCTTCCTCGCTGTCTTCCTCACTGTCTTCCTCGCCGTCTTCCTCACTGTCTTCCTTGCTGTCTTCCTTGCTGTCTTCCTTGCTGTCTTCCTCGCCATCCTCCCTAGTATCCATATCAACATCATCCCATTCTTCATTGTTGTCAGGGATATTTGCTGGGGCTCCGTCACTCTGCAAAAAGTTGTCCCACTCCCATGTGACCTTATGACCAACGCCTCCACCGCGAAAGCGCATAAACATATCTCTGTCTACAAATCTAGTACAGTAGTCAGAACTTTCAATGGTTTAGAAGCAAAGTAGGACATACATATTGACATAATGAAAGCGCCAGTCTGTGTCACCATCCTCCTTGCGACGGACAAATGAGGGTCCCATATAGTGATCTGTGCGTTCACGTGCGAATGCGGGAATGAGATGGACCCCGCGAATTACATTATCAGGATCTAGAAATCCGAAACATCCAGGATCGTCGCCTGTGAAGAATCCAAGCCAGTGCAAGCGCTTAGCAGACCAGCCGCCCTTGAATGTAACATCACGCGCAAACCAGCGTACAAAAAGTACATCCATGCGCAGTAGTTTCGATGTAGAGGTGTTTTTGTCGCCGTAATACCAAACATCTAAGTGCAAAATTCGGATGACCCATGCATACCAGTATGGGTGGCGTTCGTCGTCATTTTCATGCGAGAGTACCATGATGTCGGCATGAGTCTGAGGGTTGATGGTGTCTTGTTCCCTTCGAAGGTCATATGTGGTGTAATTGACCTGCAACACACCATGTTCGTGGATTTGGTTGTTAGCAAATATAACCAGATCCCGATCTTCATCAGTAAAGTCATGCTCATCACCCGAGTATTCAATCCCTCGGAGGCAGGCTAGAAGGTGGTCTTTCAGTTGCGGGATAAAATTCTGAAGCACAGCAGATTAGAGTTAGCACTAGTGTAAAGATACCACATACCTTCTTTGCTGGATCATCAGAGTCAAGTTCGCTCAACCATGCAGTGAGATCAGAGGATGCCTTTGGGTACTTTGAAATATGGTAGTGGTCAGATGGCGAAGTGCGTTGACATTTCTTTCTGGACTGGCTGGCTGCCCCTGCAAGAAGTTCACATCATTTCAATATCTTCTTCATAAGTTGGTTGTGTGCCTCTTGACGAGCCATGTTTTTGGATATCATTTTCTTGTTTTTCGGAGTTCTCGGGTACCAACGTTTGAGAGTTCGATGTTCCAATTCACCCTAGGAGTGTGTATCAGCGTGCATGCAATGCTTCTCTAAAAAAATAGTATATTACTGTCTGTGTAGAAAAATTGTCAGTTGTTCCCATGCGCCGTATTGTGTTGGGATAGTCCCCAAGTGCATGATATTTATATGTTTCGAGGTTGAGCCTCTTGAGCTTCGGTCCAGCCTGAGTTGTCTCCGAGTCTGTAGCCCTTTTCTTTCCTTCCTTAACAGTCTGCTGACTGGCCAATGCAGCAGCTCGTCGTCCACGGGCAGCATACTCGTGAGGGAGTTCAGTAGTATGGTAGTACAGGCATATAGTTTTCGAAAATTTTTGAACAGACTCGCCCAGAACCACAGTCGCAGTGTCAAAGAAAGCCAGAGTATCGTCAGTGTGCAGACGGAGCTTTGCATAGCCTTGCCATGCAGCAAGGTCGAAGAGCAGGTCAAGGACTATAGCATTCTGGCCATGTTCATTGGGGAGAAGGCCCTCAAAGACAGGAAGGGCGCACTGCAATACTATTATAAGTCAGTTTATAAAAATTTGGTAAGAACGGACCTGCAGTAAATCTTCAAAGTCTCTCGCAGTGAGTCGCTTCATGGCTGATGCATTTTTGTTGAAACGCCAAATGGTGCCACATCCGAAAGTCGGAACCCTCCGATAGCTGGCAGAGTATCAGTTAGTTGAAATAAATCACTATACCATTACTTACCGTCGAAAGAACTTGCTGAACAACCAGAAATGCGTCAAGCCCCTACTACGCTACATAGCGAGCACGCACCGACTGGAACAAATCTTTGGAGATGTTACACCCCCTGCAGACGACAAAGAAGAAGAATGAGCCCATAAATTCCTATCGCCTTTAGCTGGCCTTACCAGTCCTCGTTTCACACCTGGACCAATGATCGCGCATCACAAAAATATTCTTGATAATTAATACATACGAACAAGTACATACCTGTAGGTTTTGTCTACCATAGGGCATAGCCCCAACGGACAATAAACACTGATTAAAAAAAATAAAAAAACTTACCGTCGATTAAGCTGCTGAACCGAATCACCAGCTGCTGCATGCAGTATCTGCATAAGGTGAGTAAAGATGGCTTTCTGTTACAATCGTACGTGCCCCTATTCATTTTCTACCTCATTTACCTTGTATATTACATAACATGATTCTGACTCATATGCTCAACGCATCTGTACTATAATTGCCTTCCTCCTTTGGATACGCACTTACGTTCTCACGCCTCTCTTGGTCTGTGCGCACATATTGGCCTATTTAAGCACAGTGTACTTGTAGTAGATTCCCTACTTTAATCTTACTGGGTTTTACCAGGAATCTCCTTCGCTTAGGTCTCCAACCTAAGTCGTCTTGAATCGTCTCTAAGTCTAAGCACTCCTTAGCCTTAGTCTCTATTCTCGCGGATACCTCTTTGACTTGTCATTGAGGCTGAACCCTTGATCGTACTCGGAACGCATTCCTTTGTACTTTCACCTTGTTCTCTTTTGAACATTGTAAGAACTCCCAGCAGACCGTCTGTGTCTTTTCACTGTCGCTGGTGACGCCACCCCAGTTCGTAACAAAAGATTAAAGTCCATTTTGATCGTCGACTATCCAGTCTTCGACCCTGAACCCTGATCGCTTAGATCAGCAGACTAGCGTACGCGTACGCTGAGCAGATTGTCAAGAGAAGCCCTCTGACAGAAGAAAGCCCTGACGGACAGCAAGACAGCGCGTGTAGGCACCGAGAAAGTATAACTCATCAGAAGAATCATCAACCATGTCGACCAAAGAATTCGAATACAAGATCGGTCAACCGATTGGTTTTGATGGAGATCGTGATAACTCTCGCGAGTTTATCCAGTCGTGCAATCTGCACTTTGACATCAATGAAAAGCTTTACACCACCGACAAACAGAAGATCATCTACATAACATCCTTCATGACCGAGAAGAATGCCAAGTCTTGGAAGGAACAATTCCTTGAACACGCCCAATCTACCGACACTTCGGGACAAAAAGTTGGTTATGGGACGATGGTGGATTTTATGAAGAGCTTCAAAGAAGCATTCGAACCAGTGGATACCAGGATGACCGCACTTACACGTCTTAGAGATCTCAAACAAGGAACAGGAGATCTTCACACCTACGTCGCCGACTTTGAGGCACTTGCAGCCAAGGCTCATATCACCGATAACGCGACTAAGATCCAGTTCTTCCAAGACGGTCTTAATTGGGGTATCCTCACGAAGCTTTTCAATACGGGAGATGTCTCCGAGATATTCAGAGATGTTGTGTTGCAATGCGTTGCTATTGACAACGCCCATCATCGGCTTAACGCCATGAGGACACGTCATGTTCCACAACAGAAGAAGAAGAACTATGGGAATGCACGGTATATTCCGAACCGTGATTCCAACGCAATGGTCGTAGATCGAATCTCCGACATGGAAAGATCCGAATGCATGAAGAAAGGGCAATGCTTCGGATGCAGAAAGACAGGACACCGCATCCATAATTGTCCTGATAGAAAGAAGAAGACCCCGCTCCGACAAACCGAAGTCAAAGGGGAAGAAGAAGATGAAGAAACGTACGACGGATTGTTGAGGATTTTTGACTTGGAGAAACAAAGACTCGACGTATGTTTCTCCCAATGTATTACTAAGACTTGTACGCGCTGTAGGTGAAAGAAAAGAACTTCGTGTCCCAATCACCCTCCACTCGCGTACTCGTTTGAAATCCGTCGACACTACTGCTGTTATCGATTCCGGAGCAGCAGGAACATTCATCTCAGAAGAGTTTGTGAAACTCCATCAAATCACACGACGAAAACTCAAGGAACCATTTCGAGTTACAACGGCAGATGGAACTCTCATAAAAGGAGGGCCAATCACGCATTACTGCCTCCTTGTGGTCAAGATTGACGATCGAACCATGTATGGAAAATTCAATATCACCAAACTCGGAAGGAGAGATCAAATCCTCCTTGGAATTCCTTGGTTACGAGCAATGAACCCAATTATAGATTGGGCTGCTGAAACGCTTGTCCTTTCACGGACAGACAAATCAGACGAGATCGAAATCGATCTGGATAGAGACCGAGAGAAGAACAGGTTGCCCCGACTATTCAAACATCATACCAAATGGCAACATTCCCGACTCCCGAAACCATTCATCGCTTCTCCCGCTGATGTTCCAGAAGACCCAGAACCAGAAATACGTACTCCACGTGTACAACTGCCGCGAGCAGTATCACCGATTCCCCGCGCAGAGAAGCGCAAGAATGAATCCGAACCCGAGCATCGGGTCGGACAAGAACCTATTGAGCAACGGCCAATAGAAGAACAGAAACAGGGAAAAAGAAAACCGGAAGAAGAACTCCCAGGACGAGACACCAATGTACCAAAATTATCCAAGTTCTTCGTTCCCCCGAAAACCCCTTCAGCTTCAATAGAAGAAATCCCTGATAAAGAAGAACCCGTGCCCTCGTTGATCCCAACCGAGGATGATGAACAATTCGATACCATGAATGACGTCTGGCATGCACCAGAAGTACGCGAAATTTCCTCATATGAACTAGGAGATGGAGAATTTCTCGTGGAATACGACACTGATGGAGTTAGCATGAGGATCATAGAAGAAGTATCCATGGATACACCATTGACACGTGATGGAACTTCCCAACTCGAACAATCCTCCAACTACTCCACCATTCCTCTCTCCACTCCGAAATATAGTAACAAAGCTCAGGAATTCGCTACGGACGAGAAGGAAAAGAAAAAGAAATCCTTCGAAGAGTTGGTCCCGGATTATTTGCACGACTTCGCAGACGTCTTTGCTAAAGACGGATTAAACAAACTACCCCCCGAACGCCCTGGTATTGATCATCGGATCGACACCAAACCCGGTTTTATTCCTCGTACGTCTAAGGTTTACCCGCTATCGGAAAAAGAACGCGCTGCTGTCAAAACGTTTATCGATGAAAACGTTGCGAAAGGCTTTATCTCGGAATCGAAGTCACCTCAAGCCAGTGGCTTCTTCTTCGTGGGAAAGAAGAGCGGTGAACTGCGTCCCTGTCAAGATTATCGCTACATCAATGATTGGACAGTCAAGAACGCGTACCCACTCCCACTCCCCATTTCCCTTGTCGCACGTCTTCATAACGCACAGTTCTTTACGAAAATGGATATCCGGTCCGGCTATAACAACATTCGCATCCATCCTGATGATAGGTGGAAAGCTGCTTTTACCACGGAATTCGGCCTATTCGAACCGAACGTCATGTTCTTCGGTCTTTGTAATTCCCCAGCAACTTTCCAAGCGTACATGAATCGCACCTTTCAACAAGAAATCAATGAAGGATGGATGGTTATCTATATGGACGATATCCTTATTTTCTCTACGACAATGGCAGAACACCACGAGCGAACCAGACGAGTTCTGATAAAAATACGGAAGGAACACTTGTTCCTGAAACCGGAGAAATGTACCTTCGATGCAGAAGAAGTGGAATACCTCGGAATGATAATTCGCCCCGGACAAGTTGCTATGGATACCGCCAAGACCAAGGGAATCTCTGAATGGCCAATCCCGAAATCTGTAAAAGATGTTCGGTCATTCCTCGGTTTCTGCAACTTCTACCGCACGTTCATCTCCCATTATTCTGACATCGCCAGACCCCTTATCGACTTAACAAAGAAGGATAAGGCCTTTGAATGGTCAACCGAATGTATGGACACCTTCGAAGAACTGAAACGACGCTTCACTTCCCAACCGGTACTCCGTAATCCTGATCCCTCCCGGCAATTTGCTATTGCTACCGATGCTTCGCTTGTAGCAACTGGCGGAGTTCTTTTACAGACTGATGAGAATGGTGTTTACCACCCATGTGCATATCTCTCACAGTCTTTGAACCCTGCGGAACGCAATTACCAGATCTTTGATAGGGAACTCCTTGCCGTGATCCGGGCATTGAACGAATGGCGTCATTATCTCGAAGGAAATCCACACCCCGTCCTGGTATTCACCGACCATAAGAACCTTCTGTACTTTAGAAGTGCACAAAAGCTCACCCGTCGCCAAGCACGTTGGCAATTGATTTTGTCTATTTACGACATTGAACTGCATCACGTTGCAGGTACTAAATTAGCAGTACCTGATGCACTATCCCGCCGGCCTGATTATGACTCTGGCAAAGACGATAACGAAGATCAAACCCTCCTCCCTGATGCTCTATTCGTTCGTCTTATCGACACCGACTTGAAGGATGTACTGTCATCCTCTGACCCCCTCGACGATCCTGTCTTCAAGACAGCGTCTGATGCCCTTGATGGAGTGTGCCTTCCTCCTATGAAATCGGCACTTTCCGATTGGAAGATTGAGGAGAATGTCCTCTATTTTAAGGATCGCGCTTATATTCCTCCGGCGCATCGCTCCGATATCTTGAAAAGGTATCATGATCATCCTACCGCGGGACACCCCGGTAGATTCAAAACCGAAGAACTCGTCAAACGAGAAGCTTGGTGGCCCGCGATGGGCTCTTATATTCGGAAGTACGTTGAGGGTTGCGCCCTTTGTCAGCAAATGAAAGCGGATACTCATCCCGTTCGACCTCCGCTCGCGCCTATTCCTTCTTCGGCTGTTCGCCCATTCTCCCAGATCTCTGTTGATCTTATCACCGACCTCCCCGTCTCTGGAGGTTTGACAGTATCATGGTCGTGGTAGACCATGGCCTTACGAAGGGGGTAATTATTATCCCTTGTTTGAAAACTATCACGTCAGAAGGTGTGGCCAAGCTATTTTTAAAACATGTTTACCGACGATTTGGACTCCATGACAAAGTCATCTCGGATCGAGGACCGCAATTCCTATCTCGTTTCTCAAAGGAACTTGCCCGACTTCTCGACTACGTCATCGCTCCATCCACGGCTTACCACCCACAGACTGATGGTCAAACGGAAAGGCTTAATCAAGAGCTTGAAACATACCTTCGCATTTATTGCCGTAACAACCCCGAAGATTGGGTAGAACACCTACCAATCGCCGAATTCGTCCATAACCACCGAAAACATGATGCACGTAACGCATCACCTTTTATTTGATGATGGGATACGAACCGCGTGCCATTCCCCATCTAATCCCTGATTCATCCGTCCCCGCAGCAGAAGATCGAGTACGATCTCTGCAAAAGATAAGAGAAGAAGCAATCGCCTGTCACAATATTGCCATGCAGACAATGGCCGAACGATCCCGAGGAGATAAGTACACCCCGTGGAAGATCGGAGATAAGGTTTGGCTATCTGCCGCCAATCTTAGACTCAAACTCCCATCGAGGAAACTGGCACCGAAATGATACGGACCTTTCCCGATCATCGATGTTTTATCACCCATCACGTTCACACTCAAGCTTCCTCCGCAGTGGAAAATTCACCCCACATTCCACGCTTCCGTCCTATCATCCTATAGCGAAACCGACGTGCACGGTCCGAACTTCCCCGAACCACCACCTGACATCATCGAAGAAGAAGAAGAATATGAAATCGAAGCGATTCTTTCTCACAAAGGAACCGGCAATCGCCGACGTTACCTTGTTTCGTGGAAAGGATATCCATCGGGAGATAACGAATGGCTCCCAGAAAAGAACTTGAAGAACTCCGCCCGAATCCTAAATGCTTATAAGAAGCAACACGCCCTCTGATTATTCCCAGTCAATCAACCCGCATCAGCACTTGATCAGCTACCAACCAAACATTGAAATGTCTTTCCCCACTGCTTACATTACACCCGTCGTCACTGCCACCAATGACTCCGACTCTGAAACTGAACGATACGGAACCCTTACCACTGAAATCGATAACTCCTCTTACATCGAAGCCGCCATTCTCTGCGAGGGACATGCCCTCGAAATTGAAAGAATCCTTACGGAAAGAGGCGCCTTCCCTGCTCTCCTCATCGTCAACATCATTCGTATTGCAGCCCTCATTGAAGCCACTGCCAAAGAAACAACGGAAATTACTCTCCGTCACCGCTTCCTTCATCTTCAAAAACGTATTCGTGCTTACGCTATGTTGCTTCTTCCCGATTCCTTTAAGAATGATGTTGAAGAAGCTATTCACATCATTGCCGAGCGTCGAGCAGGTGTTGCTCGACCTCCCTCTCCGCAGGAAGATACGCCACTTCCTATCCCAGCACCCTCTTCTTCACGCGCTTATACTAGTCTTGACGCCTTTACTGGCTTATACACTGCTGTCCAAGAGATCGGACAACTTACAAACCAAGTCGTCGAAACCATTCAACAATCAGTCGCTGAAACAAGAGCAGCCAGAAACTTAGTGGAAGAAACTATTACCGATCTACAGCAGACGCAAAGTAACCTTGCTCCAAGAACCCCATCCCCGATTCAACGACCAACCTCACCACCTCCCATTACCGTCTCTCATGACCATCCCGCATGGCTGTATGAACCATGCACAGAAGAACAGGTCGAAGCCGCAAAACTCATTGGAATCTCTACCACTGAACTGGTAACATTAGGTCCCCGACTCCGCGACCTTCATATACATCCTCCTATGTCTATCCCATCGTCATTCGGTCCTATGGATCCCGTTTCACCGGTCTTAGTAAAGGACTTCGGCGTTACTTCCTCCTCTTCATCCACCGAACTCCTTGCGGCTGCCGAACGAGAAGTTACTCCGGATCTCCCTATGTCGGCATACACTTTATCCACCGCCCAACAAGCGCAGTTGAAGCGGCAGAACACCCTTGCCTTAAAACGTATGACGAAGAAGAAGGGAAAGAAGCGCGCTAGATCCACTAGTCCTACGCCCATCATTTCCCCGTCTCCTTACGCAAAGTTTCTTCCAACCCTGACGAGAACATGAAATGCCGCGTCTGTGGATTATTAGGACATCGTCAAAAGAACTGTGCGGAATATCAGTGCAAGGTTTGCAGATATTGGTCGCCTACTCATTTATCTCTCTACTGCCCCGACCGAGCTGGGCCTCCTCCCTTCGAATTAACTTGGAAAGATGAGGGATTTTACGACGCGCTTCGTGCTTGGGAAAAGCAACTTGACGATGAACGTATTCAGGCAGAAAGAGAAGGGATTCCAAACGACGCGCTGGTTTGGAGGAAGCTAAGTACATGATGAGTGGATCCTTTGCCGATGAAGACTACGAATGGAGCGACGATCCCGTTTACTATGCGAACCAAGATAAGTAAAAGTCAGTGACTTTACATGTAAAGAGGGGGTAATGTTACAATCGTACGTGCCCCTATTCATTTTCTACCTCATTTACCTTGTATATTACATAACATGATTCTGACTCATATGCTCAACGCATCTGTACTATAATTGCCTTCCTCCTTTGGATACGCACTTACGTTCTCACGCCTCTCTTGGTCTGTGCGCACATATTGGCCTATTTAAGCACAGTGTACTTGTAGTAGATTCCCTACTTTAATCTTACTGGGTTTTACCAGGAATCTCCTTCGCTTAGGTCTCCAACCTAAGTCGTCTTGAATCGTCTCTAAGTCTAAGCACTCCTTAGCCTTAGTCTCTATTCTCGCGGATACCTCTTGACTTGTCATTGAGGCTGAACCCTTGATCGTACTCGGAACGCATTCCTTGTACTTTCACCTTGTTCTCTTTTGAACATTGTAAGAACTCCCAGCAGACCGTCTGTGTCTTTTCACTGTCGCTGGTGACGCCACCCCAGTTCGTAACACTTTCCAAACCCCAATTTTGAACTCGTGCAACAGATCCACAACAAACAAGGCGAACAAATTGAATGCGAATTGGGAGAGCTTCTCTGAAAATGCATTCTAGAATGTGATTAGGGCCAGGTGTATCAATAGATCAATGTACTTACTCGCGTAGGCACCAAAGATTTGTCATTCAACAGGCCATTCACCCAAGTCCCAGAAACTGGAGCACCCTTCTCAAATATGAGTGACCGCGCCTTTGCAATGTTGTGGCGTCGTGAATTATCATCGACATGTTGCAACCTGTCTCGTCGTCTCAAATTGAGCTTCGTCCCCATCTTCGGAATGTCAACCTTCTTGACAAGACAGCGAGGGCAGGGGCATTGGCCTAGGAATTTAATACTTGCAAGTAGAACTCTAGAGATAATACCATCAGAATCAACAAGAATATTAAGTAACACACAGTACATACTTTTCCGGATAGTCGGCTGAGTATGTAAAAAATCGAGGGAATACTCTACATGTGATGCCATCCGAACACTTGATGATGATACCGTGTTCATACGCGTCCATGAATTTGTCATCGAGAAGGAGTCTCCAGATAGCGTGAATCAGTTCACGCTTGCAGTAGGTGTACGTCTCGTCCGTCGAGGGTTCTCCGAACAACCCCATATACTGTTCTTGGAAATCATCAGGGAGCTATCTTGGGCTTCAGTTCCAATGTTCAGCATTAAATAATGAGATGAGACTCACGTTTGGTATATAAGCAACGTGATGACATGCGCTGGCTGTTGGTTTCCCGCGAGTATATTTTGACTGATTTCCAAAAAATAAGTAGAATGGCCACATTGAAGCGTCCCCGAAATTGGTGAGGTGCGTTGAGTCAGACCAGAACATGAGGGAAGCAACGACACACTCAAGATCGTCATCAGGTTTGCGTGGCAAAGTGTTGACCTCCATGTATGCATCAAGCATTACAAGGGAGCTGTGAGCTTCTGAAAAGACCTGGATCATCTTTTCCTCAGAGACCTTCCAGTGTTGACTGAAAGGTGTCATGTTGAATTTTTGGGAGATGTCATCCTCGAAAACAGCTGTGATAATGTCAACAAGTGAGCGGTGATATACTCCAGGTATCTGCAGCTCAGGAGCATCCTCCTCTGATGCCCATTTCTGCTTCTCCTTTGGTAGACGGATCCTGGCTGTCGACTCCCGCCAACCATGTTCTTCCCGGAAAGGATTTGTTTTGTCGTCCAGGTACTTGTCAAGTAGCTTCGACTCACGGGCATGGGTTATTCCAATGGCATCTTCACTGCAGAAGAGAGGGTCTTCGAAAAAGGTGCCAAGGTAATCAAACTCAGCAAAAGACTTTGCATTCGTCCCAGAATATTGCCATGCCATCATAAGCCCACACGTTGGGTTAGTGAATGCATGGAACAGTTCATCCACCCCGAAATCTGCAGGTGGAAGCCCAGCAAGAAGCGTGCTTTGTTTCTGGGCTGGTAGACCACTGTCGAGGGTAGGGGCATCTGTCACCATGTTAAGAGTGGTGCTGTCTGCAGGAGTGAATGTGGGACGGGTGGCGTATATGCGATATAAGCCAGTGTCATCTGGCTCAGTCTCGAATGGCACCAGGATTGATTCTACAGCGCTAGGGCTAGGACTAGGTGGGCGATGGCCAGCGCTGTTGACCTCAGATGGAAGCGGTCCTGGCTGCAAGCATGAGGCTGCAGATTGCTCGCTGTGCAGCTAGTGATTGGTTTGTGGCATGTGCGCAAGACACATTGATGAGCCAGGAAGATAATCCACATAGCGGCGTGGCATCCGAATTGTGCGCCCTGAGCGATGCGAGAGAACTGGAGTAACCTGCAGTCGTACTAATGTTAATAATCATCACAAGTTAGGAGGCTAGAATAAAACACTTACATCATATTCAGCAGGAATCTCATTATCTGGAATCTGTGACGGCCCTGGGACTGCGTTATCCTGCAGCAGCATTAAATTATGAATGGTGCTAGAGGCTATGACTGAAATATGCACATCGGCCAGAGGCAGCACATTATTGTCAGGTGGGTCAGCCCGGATATCGTCATAGACCTGGTCAATTCCATCACAGATGATCTCATCCGAGTCCTTGATCTGAGGATGTTTTGCCTTGCTGCGCTTATCTGACTTGTGCTTTTTTGTCTTCTGATAGACAGAGCTGGTCAGCTTGATAGACCTATTATGCTCGCACTGCGCAGCATGTGATGACAGCTGTCTTGTCGATTTAAATTGCCTCCCACAGCCAAGGCATGTCGGCTGGTCTGCAGACATTGTAATTAGAATAAGAGTATGATAATGTATGGGGGATAATGACTTACCCAGACATCCCTGACAGTCTTTATAGGTGACACAGACTGCCGCTGCTGAGTGCGCTGGCCAGATTACTGCTGTTGAGTATGCTGGTTCTAGCCCTAGAGGATCAGGAACTCTGGTAGATAACCTCAGCCATAAGGTGATTCACCATAAGAGAGGAAACGCTGCAGTAGAGATAGTATTGGAGGCAGCTTCTATGCTGAAGGTGGACTCGATCTTTGATATCTGAATCACAAGTCACACTATGACACCATTGATTTAGAAATTGATATTGGATTGTCAAGAATACAGTACAGAGAGGGAAACATAACGGGTATTGGAATGAAGTGTATGCATTAGTAAAAATCCACAACAGGTACAAAGACGAAATCGAAATCTGACTCACCATCCCGAAACGCACTCCAAAAGCTAGACTTGCCTTCATTGGCATGCCGATGAGGATATTCGACTTGAAAAACGCTATGGCAATGAGTGGGGTCCGTTACTCCTGCCTGAATCCTAAGTAAGTACTAAAACATGAAAATAAAAATGAGTTTTCCCAGGGCACCCTTGGGTGCTCAGGGACCGAGATGCGCAAGTTAACGGCGGATGGTCGTGGATCAGGGCCTAAGCACCCAACAGTGTCCCGCTGAGGGGAGCCACGCAAAGTGCTCGTATCAGCAACTGGTATGAGCGAGCGCCCAATGGTACTAACTGAAGAAGTAAAAAGAATGAGTTTGAAAATTTGGTTTCGAACATCACGTGACTTTTCAAAGTCAGCCGGCAAATACTGGTAAGGCAAAGAGACGCGACTATGCATTTTTCATATTCATCCTCAATCAAATACTACTAGTACTACTAATTTTTATAATCACCTACATACTATGCAATCCGAATCTATTCTCGTCAATGGTACCGACCAGGTCATCGTCCGGTGTGACAATATCATTGTCATGGATATCGAGAATATCCTAACTGGCTGGCCGACTTACGAGATTAATTTTACCCCCGAGAACCCGGGCCCATTGGTATTAATGTCGATCTTTTCATGTTACTTACTGACAATTTGATCTAGAAACTTATTATCCAACTCAAAGATCCTGTCAAGATGGTTCACATTGAAGAATCTTCAGATAGCGAGGCGGACTTGTTGATTCCAGGCAATCACAAGAGGAAAAAGCGAGTATCATTTGGTTCTCCTCTCGCAATAAGATCGCTAACTGAATCTACAGGACCTCGTCGACCAATCGCGAGAACAAGAGGACCAAAACGTGATAATGTTGGTAGTGTTCTAGTGAGTTGTACTAACATCAAAATTTACAGGTTCGCAACCGATACCATCAAGCTTGCTGAAGATCTTGCAGGCCTCAAAATCACATCTCAGAGTTCCGGGTAAGGTTTTTTTTAATATTTGTCTGATTGTGACATTGATACAACTTGATCTATAGGATTAATACCATCAAGGCGAAACCAGTGCGCCTAGTCGGATTCTGCAAACAACCCCCGCCACGCAAACCCAAATTTGACAGTAGCACTACTTGGCCGCCTGTCCGTCGCCACCATTTCAGGGACGTGGAGCCTAAAGATTCTGTTGTTGGTCTAGATATTTTGCGCACTTTCCCTGCTCCTGTTACCGCAGACTTGACTTAGTTTAGATTTTGCTGTACCATTCTTTTTGCTCTCGCATTGCTTTCATGTAATTTTATTTTGCAATCTGTACACAAGAATCATGTAATTGTAGAATTAATCATTGTACTTGACGCGTCAACATAGATTTTGAGAGATCGCATAGACGCGTCGAGGTTTCCCAGGGTGTTCTCAAAACACATCAATAGTACCAAACAAAAGTTTGTAATCGATAATGTCATGGATGCGTATTATCATATTCCATCTTATTTACTACCATCATCATGCCAGCACGTAGGCACCGCTCACTGTCAACCTCCAGTAGCTCCTCATCAGACAGCGATGACTCAATGACTCGTCAGTCACGCTCCACTTCACCACCCACGACTTTGCCAGTGCATGAAGAACCGAAACGGAAGAAATCCCTGCAAAAACGCATAAGGGAATTATCGGATAGCGACACCGACGTGAAGAAACCCAACAAACGAATAAAGTAAGTTAGTTTCGCATTATTGTGTGCATATATGCATATCTAATCCCTCCTTCTTAGGAAACGTAAAGACTCAGACTCAGGCAACAAATCCAAACAGTAAGTACATGCCAGCACATCCGAATCATGCTTATCTCTCAATGTCCGATACAGGAAAGGAATGTCACTGCAAGAGCAATGCTTACACGTTGCACGTTGGATACCCCGAGGGGTAGACATGTTTTGCAAACTTACTGATGTCTTTCGGGTTGCACCTCTCGTCGAGCAGCGAGAAGCAGCTGAAAGAGCGGACCATATTGAGGATGAACAAGTTAAGAATGACCATGAAGCAATCTTGAAGAACATGTGAGTACAGCTCACAATCACATTTCATTTTCGCTAATAACACTACTCTAGCTCCAAGGATGACGAGGCACGAATGATGCGAACCTACAAGAAGATAACCACGGCTGCCCCATACCTACTAATGCTGGTCAATGGTAACAAGCAGAAGCGGCGAGAACTCGAGGCACTTCTCACTGAGGTAAGCAGTTGTATGCATGCATACATGCACTGGTTTGTGCGCTAATGCCGCTTACAGATGCAAACGATTATCGGACAAGTTCGTTCGGAGGACGCTAGCCATCTGAAACCTGTCATTGGACAGTATGCAGCATATGACCCTGATGACAAAGATCTGGACCCTCCCATTCGTGCTAATAATCAACAGTCACGCGCAAAGATGGGTATTAATCACCCGCAGCTCGCCAGGATGCTCTGTCCTGTGAAGCACTTGGGTGAATATTTGAAAGATCCTATAGCGTAAGTACCCTCCACTATTGGTTGAAGTTACTGATGGTTTTGATTAGAACACACCAAAAGTTGCAAGATGGAGATATCAAGATGCGCGCATTGGTCTGGCCGGCCATGGTATACTCCGGTAAGATCGCTGGGGAAATTTTCAACCCTCAGCAGGTGCAGAACGGGCTATTTGAAGGATACCTTCTCGAGCGAGTGAGTGATTTTTTATTAGACCGATTGATCTTCGAGCATTCATCAAACCTGTCTCTCTCAGGTGATGAGGCATCTCTTCACAGGACCTTCCTCCGCTCTTTGCACAGACAGCGAATCTGTTGGGACGCGTCCATGTAATGCACGTCTCCATAATATGATGGAGGTAGAAGCAGAGAATATTGCATATGGTGTGATTCAGGTATGTCTCTCAATACACTTACTTTTTACATTTTAACTACTACTGAATGTCCTCATACAGAGCCATTTCGCCATCGGTTCACGCGACAAGTGGAAGGAAGAAGACGGAAATTACAACTACCGAAGTGCCTATTATCGGGTCATTTCAACTATTTGTGATGCCCCAGACCCCAATTGGGCAAAGGCACTGCACGAGCATTGGAACCTGTATGTATGAACTTCTTTTATGAGCAGTGTCTAACCTTGAGCTTCATAGCAAATTGTTCAAAAACAAGCTTGGGCTTCATGCATCGTCTTCCACGAACACCACTGATGACGACAACTTTGCTCTAATGCGAAAGCAGTACGAGCAGAGGCTTGCAGACGAAGCCACTGTGCGGATGGTTTCTTCAGATTCTGGTCCTGGAGAGGAGCTGCCTACTCCACCAAAGAGTCCATCTGTCCCTGTCACTGCATCCGAGTCTGACGTCGTTAAATCTAGCACGAGTCTGCCACCCGAGATTCCACCTCCCAGTCCAGATCCGAAGCCTCAGGAATCTGCGACATCCGAGAAGCCCGAGCAGCAGGCAGTATCTGCTAAGGAACCAGCCGTTAATGAGGATTTCAGTGATCTTAGTGAGCCTGACGAACTTGACGAACTTGAGGAAGAACCCCAGCCACCAAAGTCCAAAGCCAAGAGGGGCCGTATTCATAAGGTTGTTGTACAGTCGCCATTACCAGCACCAAAGAAGGCCAGGAAGACCCGCAAGAAGAAATGAATGGTTGCTCATCTTCGTAGGTCACACCATGCTTTGCTTACATTGTGCTGACTGTTATGATATTCACATTTCAGGCTCGCTCACCATCGCTTTGTCGTCTCTTCACATCAACGTCTTCGCTGTGCCGTCCATCTCTTCGTTACCTTCGCTGTCTCTTCGCATCAATGTTTTCACATTTTCGCATCCAAGTCTTCGCTGTCAAGTTTCATCAATCGTTGTACATCAGGAAATTCACACATTCCTTAACATGCTTAATCAGCTTAACTCACTTATCTCAAAACTTGTTTGCTCTCTCTCACATCATTCACCTGGCATATCTTATATTTTTTGAGTGCGAAATACAATAAAACATGTATATTAATATATCTCAACTTTTTTTTTTCTGAATTCATTCACATTGAAATTTTGGACAAGTAGATTCAATTTCACCAAGGCAGTTAAGTGTAAATAAGTCCGCATAAGGGCACGTCAAGGAATGTGTGAATTTCCTGATGTACTAATCCCAGGATCCGGGATTACTCATTTCTGACCGCAATGCTCACTCTGTTTTACCCTGCCGTGCACTTTACAGTACATTCAGGACCTTACTCGTAGCTAATGCCATGTAATACGATAGCAAATTGACATCTGTTTAGCATGACATATCAGTGTGATAACCATACAGAACAATGGAAACGGCTTAGCAGGACATATCAGCATGATACATGGCTAGCAGCTGAGGAATGATCAGCAGTTGAGCAGCACATTAGCGAAAAAAACGAACCTAGGTATGACCAGATAAGCGGACCCTGGGACCTGATACGCCTGCCGTCCCTTAAACGCCTTCTAAGGGCTGATGCGACCTTAGATTACCATCTCTGGAATGGGAAATTTTGGTGATGAAGCCAGACTTGAATCTGCAAAATGAGATACAATTGTTTATGTCATGATGTAAATCAATTACTTGTGCTCAAAGGGCACAGCTCCGTTGAAATATACCTTGCTCCGCAAGTACGTAATTCACCCTTCTTGACACTCAGCGCTCAGCACTCAAGCAAACCTTCTGTAAAATGGCAATGGATGAGCCTATGAAGGCCATGGAGCAGGCATTAGGCCCGTAAGCCAATCACCTGGACCTGACAAACAATGGACTTACATTTTGAATCTGGTAGGGTGTTGCAATTTGGAGTATCGATGCTGCGGGTTTGCCAGGCCCAAATGCTCGGTAACTCTAGTTTCAAAATGTGTTCAATCATTTGTGGATTGCACGACGGCAGTCCAATTATCTACATGTATGTATGTTGCCCATGATAAATGTTGACAGCTAATCATTACCCTAGGATCGATGATGGATCAAGCCACAGCTTCGAGAAATCAATTATTGACCAGCTTACTGCAGTCGTGACCACATCATTTACTACCACCTCAACGGCACCATCAGTAGCCCACTTCAATGACATCGCCAACAAAGATGGAGAGGACAGCGATGATGAAAATGTGGATGTGGAATCCCCCGATGCTACTGGTGAAATTGGGGACAATGTTAAGGAGAAACTTGTATTTGAGTCCTCCGAGGCAGTCTTGGTTGCGTCAACGTTTGACGATCTCGGTTTGAAAGAGGACCTTCTTCGCGGCATAGTTGCATACAGTAAGTTTATTTTTCTCCTTGCAGTGTTGCAAGTGCCGAAGTTTATCTACAGACCTCGAGAAACCGTCTGCTATAGAGCAGCGAGCTATTCTCCCAATAACACAGGGTCGCGATGTTATCGTACAAGCACAGTCTGGAATCAGTATAACACCCACCATCTCCATATCTATTTTGCAGTCTATCGAGGTCTCTGTTCGCGAAACACAGGCTCTAGTGCTATCACATACGCGCGAACTGGCGACCCAGATTCAGTCGGTGGTTCTCGCTCTCGGTGATTATATGAATGTCCAGTGTCATAGTTGCATTGAAGGTACATCCATTGGCGAAGACATTCGAAAGTTGGAACATGGTCAACACGTGGTGTCAGGGACCCCTGGTCGTGTTTTCGATATGATCCGGCGCCGTGCTTTGCGGACGCGCCACATTAAAATACTGGTTCTCACTGAAGCAGACGAATTGCTGAACAAGGGGTTCAAGGACCAAATATGTGACATACACCGTTACCTCCCCCCAGCTACTCAGGTTGTCCTACTGAATGCGACGTTGCCTTATGACGTGTTGGAGACCACAACAAAATTCATGACTGATCCCATTCGTATCCTCGTCAAGAATGACGAATTGACACTAGAAGGGATCAAACAATTTTTTGTTGCTGTAGAAAAAGAGGACTGGAAGTTCGACACGCTTTGTGATCTGTACGATACACTTACCATCACACAAGCTGTCATCTTTTGCAATACCCGGCGCAAGGTATTCCTCCAAACAAATTTCTCTTCAATGTAGTTTACTGGTCAGAATAGGTTGATTGGCTGACAGAAAAGATGCGCGCGGCAAACTTCTTTGTGTTATCGATGCACGGTGAAACGGTTCAGAAGGAAAGAGATGCTGTCATGGCGGAATTCCGTGGTGGCACATCGTGAGTCAAATTTTTTTGCTTGCTTGGATCTGGAAAAGTTTTGATCTCTATTATAGTCGTGTGCTCATCACGACAGATATTTGCGCCCGAGGGATTGATGTCCAACAAGTCTCCCTTGCTATCAATTATGATCTCCCGGCGTAATTAAATTTTCGTCGATTTTTTTCAATCTACTGACTGGGCCTCACTCAGCAATCGTGAGAATTACATACATCGCGTCAGGCACTCAGGTCGGTTTGGCCGGAAAGGTGTTGCTATCAACGTACGTTATCCCCCTCGTCACACCAGCTTGATATTTCATGTATACTTCGTTAGTTTGTGACTGTCGACGATGTGCATATACTGCGCGACATCGGTATGTCATTTTTACCTGGTCACCTTCATCACTCACACCACTTCAGAACAATTTTACAGCACACAAATTGTATGTTGCTCCTTCAGTTGTTTATTCATACTGTCTTCATTACTAATGATTCAATTCACAAGGACGAAATGCCGGTCAATGCTGCGGAGCTTATTTAGGAGTGATGCAGGAAGGCATTGAGCGCGGATGAATATTATAGGTCCGATTTGAGAGGATGTTCACTGTGCCTTCAGTTCATACGTTAGCTTCGCGGCAGAGACAATTCAAGGTGCGGCGAAGCCCTCAGCAGCCAACTTGAACTGTCAGAGTTCTTAATGATGCGGCTGCTTGCATGCAGCGAATATGCTAATATCGCTGACACCTATTTAGAGTCCATTTCATGCTATTGTTAGAAATCTGCGAGTCTTGTCCGCAAACTCTAGCTAGACGGCAACTTCAACTTTGTGGCCTTTTCCAAAGCCACGCTTGGCTACGTACGTGCAGACCTATCAACAGTTGTAGTGGGCGTCATTTAAGCAACTCACACACGGCACGCTTGTCGGCGTTCTACGCAAAGCGTGCCTTATCTCCCTGCAGTATCTTCTTTGACAAGATGAACGGTCTCTCGGAGAGACGAAAAAATGGTACACATCCCCTCCATCATCCTCGCATACCTTATCTCTATCCTAGCAGTCAGAATTTTCCCCACACATCGTAGACGCCCTAGGCTATTTAGAGAGCTACATGTACTTGACTCCCGTAAAGATTTTTTTATGTTAACGCTGCGACGAATTGTCCCGACCTGATCGACTCAACTGTGGTTTGTTCTGGACAGCTCGGTACTATGTTGACTTACCAAGCGGCGTGAGGTACAATTCGCGCCCACAGAACCAGAACCCGAGACTATTGGAGGAGATCGTATGTGATGGGCAGTCTCCTTTTCATGTACAAAGCTCTTATCATATCCCAACCACATCGTATAGTGCTCGGTCTATGTGCAGATGACTGCATCAAACGTGATGACTAAAAAGAGCCAACAGAAGTACATTTATGCAGTAAAGTGCGTTCGTGAACCTTAGAATCGGTAATACTGAAAGATATATAATTACGAAGTTGAGAACGTAAATACATGCGAATAGTTGTCGAAGAGTACCGCTAGTAACTGAGTCTTAATAACAAATAGCAGTACGAACGGGATTCCGAACTACTACTTTGAGGAAAGGAACAAGGGCAACATATTCCACTTGTTGCTCTACACTTGTAATCACTATACCACCGAAAACCAGGCTCTCCAGGGGACACGCTGACCTTGCCAGAAATGTCTTGAACTCCTCGTGAGGCCACCTTGATATATTTTATATTCCAAACATCAAGCACGCGTAACTTTGGGGCGAGAGAGTACTGAACATGCCCCATAATGGGTTTCTGGATATCCAAGGATTGCCGTAGAGATGCAAGGTTTCAAGCTTGGCGTGCGTGAATGGCTTCAAGGACTTTTGTTGGAAGAATGCCACGTGATTCGTCAACGACAAGAGGTTGGGACATAGACGGAGCAAACGGATGAATGCATCTTGTTTATCTATGGAAATTTCGACTTTTGTTAGGTGGGCCCATATGGGAGCGAAGGAAGATAGCAGCTTGAATGTGATATGATTGGGAATAATGACCTCCTGAAGTACTGAGAAATCTTTGAATACACATTCAGGTTGCTCCATTCGCTGAAAATCGATATCGAGAGAAGAAATTTGATGGATATAAGGCTGGAGAAGGCTTCGTGCTAATGGACTCCAGTTATCATAGCAGCGGAGTGCCAGCGACATCGGATGTCCTGAAGTTCGTTTGAGCCACAAGTCATAGCAGAGGGCTCTTTTCTGCCAGTCATTGTGTTCGACTGCCAAACGCAGCCTGCACCATAAACTGGGGATGCCTACAGCTACCTCCCTCCATCATCGGCATATTCTGGTCAACAGGAGAGGAGCTAGCCTTGATGTGAGCTGCAAGTACTTGTCTTCTGGGAGACAGGAGATACAAATTTGGGATAGGATTTCAGTTGGCAAGCGCCACATAACCGATCTGAGCCTCTCATGCGAATTAATGGACCCGATGATCTTGTTCTTCTTTTCGACGAGTTGTTGGCGAAGGTTTTGGATACCATCCATAATCGTTTCTATATGTGAGATCTCGTGCAACACTGTATCTAACTGCTGCTAGTGCTCGGTGATGATGGCGCTGATACTCTGGTCTTTGAGCTCGACTGCACAGTGATCAAAATTAAAAAATGCAACTCGGGAGTATGGAGTCTCCAGGTCCAGCATCTACTGTGTTTTAATAACGCATCGAATACATACACATAGACATTGTCATACAGTTACTTGCGAATGTAGCTGAAGCGGTTTGTTATCATCCACAGAGTGATATATTTAAAACTTTGGCACTTACTATGTTTTGCATCGCAGAAATAATATCTGAGATTGCAGATATATTTGCATTCCAATTGACTGCCTGCATGTCGTTTGTGAGACGTCGATGCATGCTAGTGGTAGGCGCTAAGTTACAGTAGGCGATAATGTGACGTTGTTTGGTTCTGTTGAAATCTAAAGCCTTTGGCACTAACCGCACATTTGCCCGATCACGACTCAGCCTACAGGAGCGGGCAGTTATGATGGTTTCCGGCGCCCTCATAATGTCCGACACGAAGAGTGAAGAGAAGGTGGCTTTTGTGATCTCCTCGATTGCCTGCGTGTTGGTTAATGCGGAGAACCAAGTCGGTCTCCCATAGAAGCCCATAGGATAAACCCATCATGATATATATACTAAAATTAGTTTCTTCTGAATTAGCCTGGAGCATATGCGTTGACGAGGAACAAAACATTGAAACTTGAAGTGTCGTTGAATGATTGATCACAAGGCGCCGAAATGTCGGAGTTTCTCGGCAGAGTCGGCACCATAGCATCTTCCCTTCAACATCGAGCTCAGCGTTCTTCGCAGTTTCGCTCCACTTGCTTGCGTCCCTCCCCGAGCTGACACTCGGACCAGCACATAATTAGGTTGTGTCTTCACATAGCTGTATTTATTTTGTAGGTATCGCCTTCAATATTATGTAATAGTATGTCGCCAAATTGAAATATTGAAGTCTAGTCCCTTCTACGTGGATCTGACAAAACTTATTGGGTAACTTCTAGAAGACACCTGTATCATCATGGCCGTCATAGACATCAAAATCATATGTCATCATGGATGTCATAGGCATTAGTTATATGGTCACAGAACGGTATATAACTGCTGAATTCAATAGCAAATGACATAACCAACCTCAATCACCAAAGCACTTCTCTCAACATCTATCATTTCTTTGCTTAATCATGTCTGTAGTGCGCGCATTTTACGATCCCTTCGCTGAGTTGGACAACCTGTTTGACGATGCTTTCAACGCTCGTTTCCGTCCCTCTCTTACCACCGAGGGCAGTACTGCATTGTCTCGTCGCCGTGATCAAGCCTTTCCAAAGTGAGTATGATATTACTTCCAATGTATTAAACACTCAACAGCACTGAACCGCACTAAACACAGAATGGACTTGCACGAGAACTCGGAGACTAAGGCAGTGACCGCAACATTCGAACTTCCCGGTATGAGACAACAGGATGTCAATATCGAGGTCCACGGAAACCGCCTGACCATATCCGGGGAGTCAAAATTCTCGGAGAATTATGATAGGAGCGGCTGTTTAGTGCAGGAGCGCTCGTATGGCAAGTTCTCCAGGACCCTTCAGATTCCTCAGGGGATCAAGGTGAGTACTAACAACATAAATTCCATGCATCGATTTGGTGCTTAGAGTTATCGCATTGTCCAGGCTGAGGATGTCCACGCAAAGATGGAGCATGGATTGATCACTGTGTGTTTCCCGAAGGCTGGACCAGACCAGCAACCCCAGCGGGTTGCGATCGCGTGAACACGCGGTAGTATCTGTCTGGTCCCACATACAATTGTTATCAATAGCACACCATGAAAGTGGAGAAGGCATCCGAGTCTGAAATAAGAATGTATCTGTACGGTAGTGAATACCGGGCCTGCTTGATCAATGATATCTTTCTCGAATCAAAGTTTCATTTGAATCATGTCAAGCTCATAGAATAACAGTACACACAGAAGTACCCGCAAGTGTCAAGCATGTCCTGCGCTAATCCTACGCTACACATTAGTACTTTGATACAAACGGTCATAGTGGATCTCGCACTGCAGTTTGTCACGAGCTTAGCGTAATGCTCGCGAACACCAATGATCAAGCATGGGCGCAGCACAAACACCTGAATGAGTAAAAATGTTTGACAGGGAGTTCCTATAGACTATCCAGTAGCCAATCCCTTGACAACCGAGTTTTTTAATCATTACAGGTCGCAGAACTGTTTAACAGCGCGATGGTCTCCTGGCATGCAGTAGTGAGCGCCTCCAGAAGTTGGTCATGCCCATCAAAGTCAACATCGCAATGATGGGTGCCGAAGAGAATGCGCTCCTCTGGTAATCCGAGTCATCAATGATCCTGATGCACTTGAGTGATTCGTCCATGGCTACATAAATCCTACCCATTATTATTATTGCGGTAATCACCTCGTTGGAGACATTGACAACGAGATATATATATCTGGACCGCTGATACATGGCATGTAAATGAGGGATCGTTGTGACTTGTGTGATGTTTCTATCAATCAAAAATCACTGAAACTGTGAAACTCACCGCCCGATACTGTGCTTACGACATCACCCATTCAAGCTGGTGCGGCGTACATGACATGGCCCAACAAATGTGAGCGATTTGCATCAAATAAAACAGACTTACACCTGTGGTAGTTATTGTGTTGAACCAACAGCTAAGGTCATCGAGGATCTCACTCACCGCTACATGAAAGTGCAGTCGGTTGGACTGAAATAGCAGGCATCAGTGCGGAAGTAATACTTACTACGTCTATCACAGAGTTTGTTGTGAGGTATACCGCGTATTGCTGGTCAAAAGAAACAAACCCGCTAGTTGTGAGAAGACATAATAGTATGTCGATACTGATCATGAATGACCGCCGATCAGTACGATACCAGGTCCTTGGAATTTCGAACAAAGATATTCCGAGATAGTGCGCCAAAGTTACGTCTAAGTCAGTAACACTTGTTAACCACACTTCTAGCACACGCCGCATACACTGAGATACAAACAGGAATGGAAGACCAGCATTGTCTCTGCATGAATTTATTATGTGTATGTGCACCCTTCTAGTGTGAGACGTTGTTCACCCAGACCAGTTTGACCTATAAAATCGTTCTTAGCGAGATTGTTGCTGCAGTAATAGAATCGACCTTCCCCCTCTGTGAATTTCAAAACTAGAAACACCATAGGGGTATTGATATTTCCCCCAGCTACGAAACCATATCCAGGGTTAAATCAATGCACGCTGGACCGTCATAGTCGGACTGCTTCTCTACGAACCTATGACATAGCTACCAATACGATATGATTTAATGAACGGCTACCAGCTGGGATCGTTTAAAACTAGTAGGATTATGTTGTTCGAGAGTGGTGTGAGCGAAAGCGGTGGACTTGGCGGACATATGTGGACTATATTTGATATCTATTCCTGCCTTTAACAGTTGTCCGAAATAGAACAAGACGACCAAGAATTGAAAGGGTAAGTCGATCTAGGGTTGATCCAGGGTTCCATCAGAGTAGATGTGAGTTTGATGTGAAACCTGCAGTGCAACGTTTGAAATTTGGAGGTATGCATAACACATTTTTGAAAGATAAAGAACTGGACCACGGAGATATGTCGGCTGACCCATGACCCGGTCGTATCTCAGATACTGATATGGTCCGCTGCCAAGGGCATCGAGAACATTGATTGATAACACTGTACCCTGCCACAGCGCCCAGTATATCCCTGAGTCGGACTTGGCGGACGGATTGTTGCATGCGTTCCTCAAAAGAGGACTGGAATAAGGCCGTGCGCTGTGTTCGTTAGACCGAACAAATAAGCGCTGGATAAGGTGATATTATGACTCTTCCTTGAGTTTGTGTCGTTTCTGTTACAATGAGATGATGCGGTTGAAAGACGACGACTTGAAGTATTTCCCACCGCTGTATGCCAAGAGCAATGCAGGGTTGTACTGTAAGGAGAAAGAAGTTCAATTTCGAATTGTGTCGGTCGACAGAAAACACACCGTAGGATACCGTGCACCCCAACGACATTCCAGTGAGAGAAGATCGTTCGATCCGCAGATGTCTTTCTGAGTGTAAGATGACATGATCCGAAATTTAGTCACATGAGGGACTGGAGGGAAGTCGGGAGATACACCGAGACTAAATGGCCGAGGCAGCCTATGGACTGGACAGGGTTTCCACCAAAGACTCGGACACTATACACATCAGATTAGGGATATGACCATGAGATAAGTATTTAGGGAGGATGGTCGCAGGGCTTGTCGGTGTTTGTAGCATTTAAACCTAGATGCCCGGATGCAGTATCTAGCAGTGATCTCTCTCCAGTCTCAGCTCAGCGCACGGTGCGCAGATCGCTAAAGAGATCACAGATTGGGATTAATCCCAGCACTCGAGTCGCATACTAGTAGTGGTGTGGGCCCGGGTTGGTGCAAAGTTCAAACTGGCGTAGTCAAATTACATAATCATGGAATTTCATATCAATTGTCTGTTTGCAAATTCTCGTCGTTTAGACTCTCAATGTCGCCGCATCTCCCGACTGCGGGCACAGAAATATCCAAGTACTGTACTTGCTGTCTTATCAATTCTCCCAGCCCCGGATGACAGCCAAATCTGACCTTCCACCGGTTCATACAGAAGGGGCCGCCTTCCAAGAGGACAACTTAAGGGGGCTCAGAGACATTGGAAGGTCTCCAAGGATTGGGACCCTTCCTCAAACTCGCATGAGTTTCTTGAAGGTGGTCTAGCAGCTTGGGCCACTGCTTTTGGAGCGTAAGAAGACTCGGATACTTTGTGCCCGGCCCTTACCTAGTCTAAACAGGTTTCTGGTACAGTTTTGTGGGTTTGGGTAAGTCCGGTGCAAGTGTGAGTGTTGGTGGAAAATGGCTCTGTGACTGAATCAGTTCAATATGTATAGACTCATTTGGTGTCTATGAAGGTACCGCAACAGACTAGAGCAAGCATGGAATATTTAATCAGTTACCCTCTAGACTTCTATACCCGACATTGCCTAACAAATGAGACGTCGTCTGCTATATCGTTAGTTTCTATTTGCGTTTTCATGATGGGGATCTTCAATGCTTGCAGATGGATCGGGAGCACGAGCGTGTTTTTGATGAATGTTATGGGCCTACTGTACGACGGAGGGTGTTTGTGAGTATAGATCTATTGGAGGTTCTCAACGACACTCAGTAAGCTTAACTAGTTACCATCTCACGATTGCTAGATCGTTTCAACAGAGTTTCATGTCGTCTTTCTCAACACCCCATCAGTACTACCAGGTAATCTTCCCCGATTTAAAATCTCGTTTCCTAACTCGGTTTTGGATATTTCTCTCTCAAGGTTCAAGCTTGGGTATTGCGTCTGGGCTCATGTATATCCCCAGCATAGCTATAATCTCTCGTCATTTCCGACGGAGGCACACACTGGTTATGACATTCGCTACTGCAGGCCTATCGCTAGGTGCTATTATCTATCCGATCATGCGCAGTAACCTCTTCAACGGCCCTCTTGGCTTCACCGATGGCGTCCGTGCAAGCACAGTTGATCACTCACTTCTCTTCACTACATATCTGTGTATGCGAGCTTGCCTTGATCCGCCGGCGACACCAGTGAACTATGTTGTAGCAGCTAGAGAATGTATTCGCAATGTACTATTTATTCTCATGATGGCAGGGTGAGACCGCCGCACATCTTCTCTTGAACACCTCCAACTAACCATCCTACAGGAGCATTCTTTACCAGCTCGGTTTCTACTACCCGTTATTCTTCTTTCAACTTGACACCATCAAGCACGTATCAGCATTAAATTTTCCTTTTACTCTGAGTTCCAGTACTATGCAAGTGATCCATCTATCGACAGGATCTCTAGTTAGTGAGTGATTCTAAGTGACTCCAATTGTATGAGCAACTCACGTCGGGATTCATTTACGGGGGTCCCGAACTTGGTCATAATTGCGTCGTTCTTGTGCAATGTGCTCATCTTGGACATGATTGGATTGAGTAGCTTGGCCAGCGTCGTTGTCCTTTGCGTGGTGTATGGTCATTTTTCTGGAATAAGTAAGTACTTTTTTCAAATACAGTGCGATCAGCTGGGTTTTATTATTCAAAGTAGCCACTTATGGCTCTTTTGACCCCGACCTTTCTGAGTGATCGTTTCAACTTGAACGTACGAACCATCTGATCTGGACTATAGAGCGCGGATGGGCATTTGTATCTTCAGTCTTGGTGTGTATCATCCTCGCTTCGACGGTGTTTAACTTATCAGTGCTGGGATCAAGATCATGGATCCCAATCTGTGATATCCTAGATGAGTACTATCGCATCCACAAGGTACGTATCAAGATATGTTCCTCTTATCTATCATTACATACTTATCATACACGTTTCATCCATGTTCATATTTTCATTCTCCGTTCAAACGATCCTCTAATATTCAGCGTCCATAGAATTCTTTTCCCTCAGTCTTTCCAACTAAGACTGAGGTGAGCTACTTACTACGACTTGAACATCATACTTAGTACTAACGATGTATAGTTCTCACTCTCTTGTTTCTAGGTATGAACCTGTCATAGTGTAGTCTTTCCAACTAAGACTGAGTTCTCACTCTCTCGTTTCTAGTTCGAGTCTCTCGCCTCTTCACAGGTTATGAGCCCTGGCTCAGACTAGGACTTTCATTCGTTTTCCCTCCTACCCATCCTACATCTGAGCCTTCCGATTCTTTCTGAACTGGAATGAGGCCGCCCCGTATCACCGCTAGATCCTTGGATCCTTCTTATCACTCTACCTCCGTCGCCACCGCTGACGCCCATTCTTTCATCTCAACCGATACTTAATTTGCCCATTCCTCCTGCTTTGCTGACGCCATCATTGTCACACTCATCGTTATCATCCGGAATGTCTACATCAAATATCCAAATCCCTTCCTCGTTTCCTCACCCTCCACTTGATGCCAATGGTTCAAATTACTCGTCGTGGGTCACATCTATGGACCTTTGGCTTTCGTTGTTCAATCTGTGGCGCCTCCTCATCGGTGACGAGAAGGAACCACACCCCCCAGTAAAGCTCGCTAATGAATCTGATGCAGCTTTTGTGCAACGTGTTACCACTCATGATGCCAGTACAGATGTTGTTTCTTTCCGTGAACGACAGAGTATCACGAAGGGTCTTTTGGGCATGGCTGTCCATTCTAGTGATCTAATTCACTTTACGGGCATCTCAGACCCTGCTCTTGTTTGGAAGGCACTCGAGAACAAGTACCAGGCTACTATTGGCGTTCATTTCACTCGCCTCATGGGTCGTGTCTTTGATCTTCCAAAGGCATCAGACAGCAACTCGCTCATGCAGTCAATCAAGGAGATCACTGACATTAAGGCACAGTTTAAGGCCATCAAGTCAGCAGAATGGAAGTGTAATGAGTATACTCTCGTACAGGCACTACTTCGTGCATTACCAGACTTCTATGCCCTGCTCTCGCAGCTCATACTTCATAGTGCTGATGCGAATGCTGGAAAGCTGATGCTTGAAGGTGTTGTTAGTCAGATCCGGAATTCTGAACAATACTATGCAGTTTTGGATCCAATAACCCTCATGTGCACCATACTGCCATGGCAGCTCGAGCTGCCAAACCAGGCAAGCCAGCTGACCGTCCCAAGCCGAAGGACCTTGACACAGCCAAAGGAGACAAGTGGGAACTCTCGTGGCGCTCGACATGTGGATTCTGTAAGCGCACAGGACATATTTGGTACAACTGCTGTACTCGTCTAGCAAAGACAGACTCTCCAATCACGTCAGCACAAACTCTTTCATCAACCTCACAGATCACTGATCTACCAACTCCTGCTCTAGTGCAACATGACACCATCCCATCATTCCTCCGTCTACCTATGCACGAAGCCAGTTTCTCTAATATGAGCAATAGTTCTTTCTCCTTCCATGTAGATTCTGCCGCAACTGCACATATGGAATCGGACCACTCCCTATTTACTCGCTACGCTCCCTATAATCCACCCTTAACAGTGAAACTTGCAAATGATGATGTCGTTTTGCTCTGGGCTGGGGGATTATAAAGTTAGTGCTCGACAATGATGGAAGATGGGAGCCTATTGGGCTGCCTTTTCTACATGTTCCCGATCTGCGATGCACTTTGATATCTGTCTCAGCTCTTGCATCGGAGGGTATCTTCTTTGAAATGAATGCGAAAGGAGCCGTATACACCGAACAGATGGTGCCACCATTGCCCAAGTTAATTGTACTGATGGGTTATACTATCTTCATGCAAAGTACAGCCGTGACCATATTGCCTTGCCGCCAAGGCTTGTCAAACATGCCACTACCAGCAGCAGTTTGGCATGCACAAATGGGTCATGCAGCTAATACTACCTTGCGCAAAGCTGAAAAGGTGGTCACTGGACTTGTTCTTGCTGATAATAGGCCAGATCAACCTATGGAACATGGTGCCGATCACATTGAATGTCAGTCATGTCTGATGGGAAAACACAAGCGCTTCCCCTTCCCATCACATGCTTGTCACTGTGCCACCCACATCGCAGAACTCATTCATACGGACGTCTGGGGACCTATTGACACTGCTACTGCATCTGGAGAAATATATTTTGTTGCATTCACAGACGACTTCTCCCATTACTCGACAATCTATCTCATCAAACACAAAAGTGATGTGTTTTTCGCCTACAACAATACATCATTTGGATCGAGAAGCAGTCGGGTCAGCAAGTAAAGTGCCTCTGCAGTGACACTGGTGGCGAATATATCTCCAGCACTGTCACCAAATTCCTGCATAACAAGGGTATAGAACATGAACTTTTGATGCCACATACTGCAGAGCAAAATGGGGTCGCTGAGCGTGGACATCAGACTATCGTCACACGTGCTTTGAGTGCACACCATCATAGTGGATTCCCGCGATCATTTTGGGGCTATGCTACCTTGAATTCAGCATACATAAAGAATCTCCTTCCATCATCAGCCATTGAGGAGAAGACACCCTTTGAACTCTTCCATGGATATCCCCCTGATGTCACACATCTGTGCCCATTTGGCTGTCTTGCTTATGCACATGTTCCGGATGCTACATGACACAAGTATGACTATGTGTCACAACGGTGTTTTTTACTTGGTCACATCAAGGATGCTGGTTATTTGCTATGGGATCCGACAGCACAGAAAATTGTTCGGTCCCAAAATGTTCACTTTGATGAGAATATTTTCTATGGAACTCCTAACTCAGTGATCTCTCCACTCGTTGAACTCTATAATCAGTGTATCCACATACAAGAATCTGTGGATATGCCAACTGTCATAGTACAAGACTCAAGGAGCAGAGAAGATTCGGGCATCTCCATTCCAAAGATTACAAGGACACCTATACCATTGACAACTACTGTTTCAGTGGGAGTTTCACCTCTCATAACACCCATAGTATCTGCTGAACCACCTCTCCCATTCCCACAAACTGATGAAAATGGAATAGACCAAGCTGCGACACCTGCTGTGGAGGAATCATCAAGTATCGTCTCAATCCCTGAACCTTTCCCACGCCGTTCGACTCATCAACGTGTTGAGGCTACACTCCCTCTTCCCCATTCTGTTGCAATCCCAGCCAAGCCTAATGTTCCCATCAATCGACGCTGGACATATGTTCCAATTCACTCACATACAGACTCAGAAGTGCAGTCATCTGAAACCATCACAGAACATTCTGCAATGCTAGGATCTGCTCAGAATATGACTGATGGACGAAAACAACCCCCACAAACACTATCTGAAGCTCGCACATCTAGTGAGGAGTCTGCATTCTGGGAGAGTGCTATGATAGAGGAACTAGCTTCACTACAAGAGAAAGGAACTGGTGTACTCGTTCCACTACCTCCTGGTCGGAAGGCAGTTGGTTCACGGTGGGTATATGCTTATAAATATGATGAAAGTGGTCAGATTGTTTGTTATAAAGCTCATCTGGTTGCACAAGGATTCTCACAGGTCGAAGGCCTTGATTATACTGAAACTTTTGCACCAGTAGCAAAGTATGATACTACACGAGCATTCCTCTCAATGGTCGCAAAATTTGATCTCGAACTCGATCAAATGGATGTCAAGACAGCGTTTCTCAATGGTGGACTTGACGAGGACATCTATATGCGTCAACCACCCGGTTTCAAAGACTCAAAGTACCCAGATTGGGTTTGGAAGCTCTTGAAGGCTATTTATGGCTTAAAGCAAGCAGGTCATCAATGGAATAAGACCCTTGATGATTATTTGCGAAAAGAAGGTTTTAATTTCGTGCGGAGTGAAGCAGACTACAGCCTGTATGTCCTGCGAAAAGGAGATAAAACCATCTGGTTGCTCATCTATGTTGATGACATGTTGCTCGCCTCGAACTGCAGACAATTCCTTGATGATTTCAAGACTGTGCTGAGTAAGCATTTCGAGATGAAGGACCTTGGTAAAGCATGTCATTTTCTAGGGATGCACATCACATGCGACTGCTCCAAACGACTCCTTAAAATCAACCAGACTGCCTTCCTGGAACAGATCCTCAGTGAAACAAAGATGTCAGATTGCTGTCCTGCATCCACACCTCTTGTGCCCGGTGTTTCACTGTCCAAGACCACAGTCCCTCTCACTGAGGCCAAGAAACAGCAATTCATGCACCTCCCATATGCTCGCACCATTGGTGAACTCAATTTTGCCATGCGTGTGAGTCATCCTGATATTGCATATGCAGTATCCACGCTGTCAAAATTTTTGAGCAATCCAGGTGTTGAACACTACCACCAACTCCATCATCTCCTTCGATATATTTGTGGAACAGCCCAATATTCCCTCACTTTTGGTCTATCAGACCAGGGACTCATCGGCTACTCAGACTCAGATTTTGCATCAGATAAAGATGATAGTCGATCAATTGGTGGCTACGTCTATACCTTTTTGGCTCCCCCATCAGCTGGCATTCTCAAAAACAGTCAGTCGTAGCCATGTCCTCAATGGAAGCCAAATATATTGCCCTCTCGAATGCTGCGCGCGAACAAATTCATCTTAGTCAATTATTGCACGATTTTGGACTTGATTCATCCTTCATCACACCTACCACTCTGTATGGAGACAATAATGGAAGCCATGCCCTAACGAAAAACCCTCAGTTCCATGATCATGCGAAGCACATTCGTGTGCACTACCATTTCATTCGAGATCTTGTAAACGATGGCACCATTAACATCCCATACATACCTACACATGATATGGTCGCCGACATCTTCACGAAATCACTATCACGAAAACTCTTCTGAAATCACTGCTACTCTCTCGCCCTCCGCTCATCTTCGAATGATGATGAATAATTCCACCCGCATATCTGGTGATATGCATCTGAGTGGGAGTATCAAGATATGTTCCTCTTATCTATCATTACATACTTATCATACACGTTTCATCCACGTTCATATTTTCATTCTCCGTTCAAACGATCCTCTAATATTCAGCGTCCATAGAATTCTTTTCCCTCAGTCTTTCCAACTAAGACTGAGGTGAGCTACTTACTACGACTTGAACATCATACTTAGTACTAACGATGTATAGTTCTCACTCTCTTGTTTCTAGGTATGAACCTGTCATAGTGTAGTCTTTCCAACTAAGACTGAGTTCTCACTCTCTCGTTTCTAGTTCGAGTCTCATCGCCTCTTCACAATATGCACAAGAAGAAAGGTCGAGACTCAAGAAATCCTAGTCAAGGCCCAAGGCACGAAGCCACAGAGACATCCAGGAGGTATTCGGATCGGCCCGTGTGCAGAGAACAGTGAGAGGGTGATTTTTGTATTCGAGATTTGAGAGGCCCTCCTCGGACTCCGAGTCGGGGATCGCAGACTCATCAGTTCACTGATGTAGGTAAGAGACTCGAGTTGCGGCCTCGGAATCTCATGCAGCAGTGCAAGTTAGGGACGGTGGGCACACGCCAGTGCTGCATGTACTTTATTACCGATAGAGTTGTACATAGCGTCACAAGACAAGCACCACAACTCAACATCGGCAATCATGAAAGGGGCGCTGTCACTGCCACCAGTCAGGAGTCAGCACCGATCGGAATTTGAACAAAGAATCATCATGCTTGTCATGATAATAGCCATACCGTGACATAATAGGCATCAGAGGTATGTTACATTGTTGGAGTTTGGTCTTATGGAACAGGATTTAATGAACTGACCGTTGTCTTCCTGAACATTTCGTACAACACGATGCCTGCTGCCCACCAGTCGAGACTGTATCCTATCATGTGACAAGATAAAGGCTCAGCCGCATCAGGGAATTCATGAGTTCGAGATATTGTAGCCACGATAACTATAGAAAGATATATTTTTTCTTCTACCAAATATACACCAACAGATTTGATGCATTGATACATACGCATGCATGTCTACAAATTTTGAGTACTGTCAGGCATTCATGGCAATGTTGGAATATTTAGTGACGAGCTCGGCTCGAAACGGTGGCTTAAACCTTAAATCGTCGGTGGATAAATACAGTAGCGAGTTTTTGTGTACGCTACGCGTTTGTTAGCGGGTTCCCTGTACAATCGAGTTAGATCGTACTTCGACGACGTGTCTGAGACTTGTGGATAACTCAATAGGCTATGGTGAATCTTTGGTGACGGTTCGATTTGCCGTTATGCCGTGCACATTTTTCACACACTGCTATATTTATCGTTGCATCAGGAAATTCACACATTCCTTAACATGCTTAATCAGCTTAACTCACTTATCTCAAAACTTGTTTGCTCTCTCTCACATCATTCACCTGGCATATCTTATATTTTTTGAGTGCGAAATACAATAAAACATGTATATTAATATATCTCAACTTTTTTTTTTCTGAATTCATCCACATTGAAATTTTGGACAAGTAGATTCAATTTCACCAAGGCAGTTAAGTGTAAATAAGTCCGCATAAGGGCACGTCAAGGAATGTGTGAATTTCCTGATGTGTATCTTATCTTATATTTGTCATTGTATATCCTAGAGTAACAATTCTGATATGGTCACAGGTGACTGTTCCGATCGATTGTCGGCAACTCTAATTGATTCGATGCCAGGCTTAACTGTGCTGGACCACGAGACACCACTCCTCCTCCTGACAATCCCAATCAGCCCCCCCTGCAATTTGAAGAATGGTGAGATCCTTTCTCTGACCTTGATTTGGAGGAACTATGGGAAAACATATGCTTATTGCCACTCAACACAGCAATTTGCAGTGTGGGAGACCCTCAAATTCACTGCATTCGTTGATCATATTGGTGAAGACTGCTCTGGAATCAACAAGATCTTGCACTCATAGCAGCCACCACAAACATTGATAAGACCATCGACTTCCTCTTCCCACAAGAAATCATTGAAGATGCTGACACCTGTCTTCATTGTGCCTTCCTCTCCCTTCTCAACATCTATGTTAATCAATTCAATGATATAATTCTTGACAAATTACCAGGCAATTTTTGTTAGTACCACACATAGGCTTTGAGTGCACACACCACTCACTACACAACACAGAATCTTACTTCAGCTCAGACAGTCTGAAAGAAGCCGACCACACTCCATTGCTCATTTGGATTTGCCTGCATTTGTCTGCATTTGGACTTGCCTGTATTCATTTGTGCTTGCCTGCACTCATTTGGACCTGCCTGGACTTGCATGTTGCCTGCATTCATCTGCACTTGCTGCCTGCACTCGTTTGGACCTGCCTGGACTTGCATGCATTTGTCTGTGCTTGCCTATGCTCATTTGGACTCACATGGACTCGTCTGTATTCATCTGGACTTGTCTGTGCTTGCATATGCTCATTTAGACTCACATAGCCTCATCTGGACTCATCTGTAGTCGTCTATGCATGAGGGTAAGTTTTATATCATGTGAACCCTGCTTTGGGAAGTGTGCTCATACACGCTCAATTGCTGGTCCTATGCTTGTGATGGTGTGAGCTTGTCCGATGCAGATTTCAGTCCCCACTGAGGGCCTTTTTTTCAGGAGGTCAATCCTATAACAGGGAAGATGTGTGAACTTGAAGTGTGCTTTCAAGTGCGGAAAAAACTCATGAGACATTATATGTGTCAGTATCATAGTACTGATGCAGTCGAGTTACAATCTCGCTGTTACTGTACCCTTTTGCAACAAAATCCTCGATGATCAGTCTGATGAGGGCATCAGGAGCTGTTGAATGAGATATAAGTGAGGTACAAGCACATATATACCACTACTCACAGCAGGAACTGACCGTTGTGTTCAAGTGTGTTCGGCATCTGTCTAGAGAAAACAATATAACAAGAGCAATGACTTGAAGAGAAAGTTTTACACAACTTTGAACATAGACAAGACTTCGTCTGCGGGTTTGAAGGAGCCACTCGGCTGACTCCTGAGACACGTACTATGGACAGGATCCCAGTGCAGTTATGCCTGGCATCGAATCGATTAGAGTTGCCGACAATCGATCGGAATAGTCACCTGTGACCATATCAGAATTGTTACTCTAGGATATACAATGACAAATATAAGATACACAACGATAAATATAGCGGTGTGTGAAAAATGTGCACGGCATAACGGCAAATCGAACCGTCACCAAAGATCCACCATAATAGGCAAGGGTACAGCACAGCAACATGACGGCTAGCGAGTAATTGTAGTGTAGTGAAGTCACCATTGTTAAGCATTCTCATTTCTCTTGTTTTATGTTTGAGTTACAAAGCCATATAATATTTTATCGTGCAAACTCGCAGTAGCATTGAGCGCAAAATGTGTATTGTCATGGGCACTTATGCGGTGGCATTGCACCATCACGGCCAACAAGGGATTGTAGTGTAATTACGTCCTCAAAGTGAAACATGTACAATTGCTATAATTTAGATCTTGAACCATAATGCTATCTCACTTGCAAGCATTTATGTCTCATATTAAGAGATTATCCAAGACTTTCCACAGGACAAAGACTTCAACCTTTCACAGCAGATAGAGATTGACTTGATGATTGGTAACAAAATTGTTACACGCTTTCTTCACAGCCAGTAAGGGACGGAAGCTCACTAGCATGGACGGAAACTAATTTGTATGTCGATATCATATTGCCTTATATATCATTCTCATCTGTTCACTGGTTTGGCACTGATGGCATTCCCACCAACCATGATACTTTGGTCGAACCAGTTCCTGGTCCCAAGGTCTACATCCCGATATCACAACAAGTGCTTTTGGTAATTCAATTACAGGCAGGGGTTAGCGGCTGAGCGCTGAAGACGCCATATCCCAAGCAGATTTCTGGAAATGTAACACCGGTATGTGGTACAGTTATAAAATTCCTAGGCACTAATTTTTTTTTGCTTTTACAGCGTGACTGGTCTGCATTTAAACAACCTCATCTTGATCGTGATACAAAGATAGTGCAAAGGTATGCAAGCCATGGCTGGGGTCGCTGTTGGCCGACGTCGAGGGTCTGAAGCTTGCGCATCTTTGACTGACTCTGATATCTCGTTCTTGAACCCTTCCTGCAAATTAACATCAGCATTAACGTTCTTGACTTTGAAATATAGCTTACATTTGTCTTGAACGCTGAGATTGTGAAGTTACCATTCTCCACACCCAACCATAATCACTCATCATCATCTCCTGCTCAGAAGTCGAGCGCTAGAGGAACCGCGCAATCCGCAGCTGAATGTCGCGTTCCGGGATATTCTTCATGTCACGCTGTCTCCGAATGCGAGTTTCTTGCGATTTCAATGTGCGGCGCTGAGTAAGGAGCGGGAGGGGGGATTTGAGGTAGTTGTAGCGGATCTGAGACAATGCGTCGTCCATATCGTGCTGGAAGCGCTTCATAGGTCGTGCATCGTTATACAGCTCCTTTAGAACATTGTCAGACTCGTCCGTATCATCAGCCATTCTGTGACTGGTCCAGGACAGATGGAAGTTTCGTTCGCTTGAGCTCCGCGTCAGCGCTAAATTCTATTTGAGTCATACCGTAGGCCCATCAGTATTATAACCAGTTCATTCAACCCTTTTCACACACAATAAGACGAAATAAGCAAATAAGTGGCCACTCATCATCTGAATTCTTACTATGATAGACGGTCACGTGCGCCTATTGGCACTGGCATGAATTACGACTTGGAACATTACCACTTACACTTGATTTGTGACGTCTCTGCTCATACCTGTTGGCCATAACGCAGAACATATCTATGATGCCTGGCACGTTTCTGGGAGGAACTGATAGCGGCGTCATTTATCTTTCCCACAAACACAAACTATGGGCACATGTCAATAGCTGTACCGTCTTATCTGCCTCGAGGACCCTTCTAGAGCTTCGTGTCTATCTCCGCGATCACTCAATCGACAAGTCACACTTTTTTGCGGAATTCAAATTGATTGCTAGGCTCCTCCGAGAGACTTTATACAAAACTGATTGCTGTCACGGTGCTATCTATTCTCGCGATTGTGAGTTCATGGATATTGTGTTGCGACCACTTGCATAGAAGAAAGTTGACCCACGAGATCACCTTCGGTCAAATTTCAGAAGGTTTATATGGACATACAGAACTATGCTTCGATCCGATACCATAGCCATTGCATAACAAATTCTATCCATGAGGCTTTAATGCGATAAACAAGATATGGATATATGGCGAGTTTGGTTGTTAGTTTCACATGCTAAATCCTTCATATAACACTCCTTTCTGTCCTTGCGTGAGCCTCTGCCGCTCTCCGTACCACAATACAACTTATCTTGCCTACCTTCTGTTTTAGATCGAATGCCAGTTTCTATCTCATGTCCATCATGGACCGAAAACGCGAAAAATCAAACGCCGTGCGAAGCGGCCCAGGAGGTGGCCAAAGGGTGCTCGTATACATGTAAGCCCTTTTCAATGGTTTCATTTGTCGGCGCTTAAACTATTCTAGGTGCCACCATCTACCCTCCCACTTCTGAGCAAGCTTTTATTCCGGGTGGCTTAAATGTGACTGCATGCACATGGTAGGCTCTCAGTGCACAAACATGACTAGTAAATGATGTTGTCATGATAAACAGTTCTTGGGCGAGCTACAACTTGTTTAGCGCCTGTATGTTCTGTGCTTCTTCGTCACCTTCACTAGTGAGGTAAGTCTTCCAAGGTCATCAGGCATATACATATGAGCCAACATCGTACAGTTGGGATGAGTGGACAGCCAATTGCCCCGCAAATCTATCATCTACAACAACGTGCGTTTCTACTGGTTTGGCATGGTCCCTGATGGTCTGATCTGATAAATCTGTCAAAGATACTTTCCTTCGAGTGCGACGCTGCCTTCCAATACTTCGATACCTTGTTATGCGGGTTACAATCGTACGTCTGAAAATAACTGATTACTAAGCCACCCTTTCATGGGGACTGTCCCGCAGCTCGAAGCTGGCCGAATGGGACATTTAGCGCAGTGGCTGCATCTGATATTGCTGCTAATTGTATGTCCACTTTGGTGGACCCACGATCGCACGCTGACTTTCATAAGCACACTCTGATTTGACGGGAACTGTCGAGTCTTGCGCTTCAAGTCCATCATCAAGCTCCGCTTCAAGTCCGTCATCAAGCTCCGCTTCAAGTCCGTCATCAAGCTCCCATCAAACTCATAAAACACCGGTGGGTGCGATTGCTGGCGGAGTCGTTGGGGGAGTCCTTCTGCTGCTTCTTGTCTGTGGTTGTATCCTGTTCGTCGCATATCGGAGGCGCAGAAGGGCAAGAACCTCCCCTGAAATTATTCGGTCGAACAGCCCACACTTAGACGATAAGCCAGTCAAAGATGTGTATCTGTCTCCTTCAAGTCCACACGATTCGTTGTCTCCAGCAGCATTTCCCAAGACAATGTTGGCTGCTGATTCCGCTGGGAAGCTCACTCGGGCGGGAATTGCGGACGTGCATCCGGTCGCAACATCGGCTCTTGAACCGGCAACCGACGATGCTCTGGCGGATGGTCTTTGTAGTGCCTCTGTCCCTGGTTTGCACATAGCACCGCAAGGACAGACCGCTGGAGTACACGTTTTAGATGGGCGCACAGACACAAGTCAAAACGTCCAAGCGATTGGCGTTCATGTGAAAGCAGATCATGCTGGAACGGCGATCTCTGAACTGTGCACTCCTCTGCGAGGACGGCCCACTGCAGTGGGGTATGTACAGGAACATGAGATCTCGGTTCCAACTCTAGAACGAACGATCGAAAGTGCTTCATTGGAAGCAGTAAATAGTGATATCGCAATTCCTCGTTCACACCGTCTATCACAGGAACTGATAGGCGAAGTATCTAGAGAAGCAGAACCTAGAGAGGAGCTCCTGGCCATAGCTTCAGTGTCACAGCAGGAGATCGTTGAAGATACCAGGGAGTGCGATGACAGGGAGCTTGGATTCTTCTCTGTAAGTATTATCAATCCTTCTTAATGTTTTGGACAACACCATCCATCGCCCCCAGATCAGCGACGTTGCCACTGAGGCTACCCAACCCAAGGCTGAACAAGTCGGAAATCTCCTAGCACAGCTTTACATCGAAGAGAGCCCGTCAACTGATGTCGCTCAGGATAACTCTGTAGTTCTCCAGACGGTATCCAGAGCAGAGGCAGAGGCCGTACAAGCTCTCCTAGTCTCAGACACACGTGACAGGGTGATAATTCCCGTGGCCCGTAGATCGTCTCTCCCATATATAGAGACAAGGAAGGCACCTGTATCTGAAGACTTGGTAAGTCTATGTCGGTATGCTGAGATGAATACATGGTCATTTGGTGTTGTTCGATGTCATACATAGGTCAAGCGCGTGGTATACACGTATCTGATGGATCCTGCAACAAGGCAGAGTATACCTCCTTCGCGTACACATAGCTTAAAGCTGTAAGTGATGCTTCGTCCATTTTGCCATGGTTTGGGACTGTTTACAACTTTTATATATAGCGACTTGTTGTTCATTTTGGATCTCACTGGCAGCCAACAACCATACATAGACTCGGTCAAATCATCCATTAATACCATCTGCGCGGAAATACTCGGATCGGATCATGTGAATTCAGCTCAACCAGGGGATCTTCGCGTTGCATTTATTGGGTTCCGCGATCATCCACCCCAGGATGATTCTTTCGTTACCCGTGAATGGGACTTTGTCTCGGATATCACTCGAATTCACGCAAACTTGAGAAGTCTTCCTGGTGCTAACGGTGGTGGAGATGGGCCAGAAGCTGTAACTGCGGCTCTAGCTCGAGCCTTAACGATGAGGTGGAGGAATGACTGCAACAGGGTCACTGTGTTAGTGTCAGATGCTCCGCCCCATGGTATCGGATCTCAGGGCGATTACTGGCCTTATGGTGTACCAGGTGGTGAGAACTCGTTGCCATCCTTCCTGCTGAATATCGGGGTTCTGAATGAATGCATACACTCCAGTTCCGGACCCTCTTGATCTGGCGAGAGAGATGCTCAGGAAGAAGATCACTCTAGTGCGTGTTTCTCTGTCTAACGCATTCTATTTCTCGACATGCATCTTTTAGCACTTCGTCGCTTGTGAACCAAGCTTAAGCTCCTTTCATGTAAGAACATACTGAGGTCCATGATAGACGTGATCATTCAACCTTACCTAGAATGCGCTTGATTTTTACCGTGGTCTAACCCGCATAACGGCGTAAGTCCCTTACAGAAACAGACGATCAGTTTGACTGACATCGATTTACTCAAGGGGCATTGTAGTCCCACTGCTTGACGCTAGGGTCATGTCAACCTGCATCATCGGCTCTGCTCTCGAAAGCCTTGCAATTCAGGATCTCATCAACGAATACAGGGAAACCCTTGATGAGTTGGTTCCTTCACGAGAACCCTCGTTGGTGGTGAAATACCTCCACGCCCTAATGCGCGTCAGAGGCCGGACAGCCAACCAGTTAATCATGGAGGATATTTATGTCATGTCTGATGATAGGAAGGAAAATGTAGAAATATGGTCGTCAGCTCGCAGTCTCGCTGATGCGAAGGCTCGATTGCAGGTAAGCTTGTGACCATTTCCTAGGCTGAGATGTGTGTATTCACAATATTCGCATTAGTCTTACTACTAGGTGGATGAGTTACCCATATATGAAAGAGAGCAGTGCTAGGCGTGAAATTTTGTAAAATACGTTTTGAAGTACGGAGTCTTGCGAAGATTAGAAAGTAGCCTGAACATGTAAAGGCACGGGTGTCCAGGGCGCTGGACATTAACTATGAATATTCGTCAGCAATCGAAAGATTATGGCCATATAAACGGTAGTGCATGGCGTAGATGAAGAACTATGAAGAACTACAGGTAGCACAACAAGGGGATGAATACGCAGAAAGAAGTCCGGCATAGAACAGGATCAAACTAAGGATGATGTTTCGCGCTCGTGGTAATCTAACCACAGTATTGGGAGAGAACCTGCCCGTTCAAGCAATCTGTGATTCGCTTACTCCGTCACCTCGACCTGATGCGAGATTGCTGCGGGTGTGCACGACAAAGACTGCAAAAGTTACAAGAACCCTAAGAAGAATATGAACAGTTCACTTATATTAATAGACATGTATCAATAATACGTACAAAATGACCCAAGCAAAGGCATCCAGCGCGATAAGCTGACCACAATACACGAAAAGGCTTTGGGCACTAAAAAAATACAGGGAGAGCGATGAGTAATAGGAAGATGTACCAACTTGCGATTGAATTGTCCACTGAGAGTTGCGGTTATACTTGCAGCGCCCGCGGTCCAGAAGATCCATGTTAGACACAGACTATAGCGAGTTGGACCACTTTGTCAGCAAGTTCAACTCGCTTCAAAGGAGGTCTACGTACAAGAAGATATGAGAAACCATGCTACCCAAGACACTGTCTGGAGGAAGGAAGAAAAACATGCGGTAACTAGAGAATACGATTGTCCATGTTGAAGTGAACAATAGAAAACGAACACAGTCTCGACCAGCTAGACTGAAGTAGTTATGATGGGCATTAAATTGTGACGTGAGCCAGGCTGAGATCACAAGCTGTCACAATGGGTCATTATTTCGCCGTTAAAATAAAACGTGCATATACCTCGATGATACCGAAGAAAAGAATCAATGAGAAGACAACTGAAATGTGGAATACGATAGACTGAGTAAAGCACCACGGCACAGAGGACAGAGACTCACTATTGTAGCCCCTTCGTATGTGGGTATCCAAATCCACTGCGCGAGATACCTGGAATGGCTGAGGTATGGGAAAATTGTTGGTATTAGGGTATCGAGATTGAGAATTTACAAGGATCTCCGGCTTAGAATGCAATCGCGACAGCTACAAGAATGAATGCAACGTAAGTTAGACATAGATACCCCTGAATCAAATTATCACCTCTCTGCGGAGAACTCGTTTTAGAAGATATTCGTTTGTAAGTTACGAGCAGAGACTCACAGCGCATGCTCATTCTGTATCTTCTGGATCCTGGAAAGTAGACCTTTTTCGACTTCGCAAGATATTCTAGAGTCGATCTCTGCGTAAATTTTGCAGGTACGAAGCTCGTCACGAAGGCGACGACATTCTGCCTTTTTGCGCTCGCTCCTATCTTGAAGAACTTGGATACGCTGGAAGAAGTTACGGCAGCTCGAAGTGGTATATGCTAAAATACCGCACGTGAGAAATTGATGTATTGGCAGCAAGCGCCACGCTGGCGGTGCGCCCACACAATGAAAAAGGACTCACAGAATTGGGATGATCCGATTGAGAGTTTAGCCATTCTTGCACCTCGGTGACTACTTTGACAACTTCTGCGTCGGGTGTGTTTTCGCCCAAAACTAGATATATGCGATGAAGAAGACTAGCATAACGATCGTCGACAGTATCCTGTTCAGCGTTGTCTTCTTTGAATGGATCGGCGAGGTAGAGTTTCTTGACACGATTTAACTGGAAAGGTTCTCGGCAGAGAGGACATGTGCTTGAGAACAAGGAGCGAAGGCACCTGAGAAAGAGTCACATATGGGGGGGACATGATTACCGGGCGGGACCTAACTGGGAACGGGAACGCACGTGAGACAGAACATATGACCACAGGCGATTGCATGTGGAGAATGATCAGGTCCTGAGGAGATGGAATACGGATCAAGGCAGATGTCACAGCAACTTGCAGGATGGACAACAAGCATACCTAGCTCACAAAAAAAATTGCACCACACGACTTACCGCTCCTTCCCACCACTGCTTAGAATGTGTGTGGGCGTACTGTGAGGCGTTGAAGGGGTGTGGACTTTAATTATTAGAACCAGTGCAAAGTTTAAACCCAGCACAGTGTTATGCCCCTCACGCGGCCACCTCGTTTATGCTTCAATCCCATCTATCACAGGTTTCAAAATTTCGTGAATGAGCATCCGTAACGTAATGCACGCAATTATGACTGATACAAATATTAAAGGACTCCTACTGATGTTGTGGATGAGTTTACTCCTGCCCTTCTTGGCTAACAGGATGAGGAGTCGTGAAGTGAATCGGTGGCACTGTGTCCATCGAGGTAATATAGAGGCTGGTGATGCGACGAGGGTCATCATTTTCATCTGTCTGAACGTTAGAGTCTTCTAGACGCTCCACCCTAGAGGTAATATGAGGATTAGCGGCGTTTTAATGAATTTTTTTCATACTTTGCACTGAAGTTGATGTGAGTCAGGCGCTGAGCAGCAGCAGCACGAATGCGGAACATCATGCTACGAGTGATGATCAAAGTTCCGGCAACCACCGAGGGCTATCAATAGGTGAATATCAGGACAGTGTTACCATAAGGTTGGGCATGGAGACTCACTTCATCTGGACTTTTACCTGTGGAGATCACGTTCTCCCAAGAGAGTGCAACACCTCTGGTGGCGGCTCTACGCAACGAGACGCTGTCTCTCAATTCATCAAGTGTCGAAGGTGCATGGTCCACACGAACCTCGCAAGAGGGTGAGAATGCAGTACCGAAGGCGTTGGCAAATAGCCCGTCCTCTCGCGCTTCGTAGATGGCACCGAGGTGAGTTTGCGTCCAAGATATGGAGTCGGGCTTAGACATGTATGGATTGTTGGGAATGTGAATTTGAGCCAAACACTACGCTGTTATGATACAAAACGCGATTGTGGAAGAGATTGCCTGTAGCTGTTGCAAGAGTCGAGTACGTGGAGGTCCGGAGGGTTTGACCTAAGATGATGATAAAGCAGGTGCACAATCTAATCATTTTCTCACTGCAGAGGTCGATTGGGGTATCTGCCATCAGGCTGCGGTCACATCAGCATGCATCATGTGTCATGAAGTCACTGGCTCCTTTCCAAAAATGGCCCATTCGCAAGTACTAAGTCTAGACAGTGGAGGCTGGGAGAAAGTTTGAGATCTATAGTACAGAATAATATCCAGTGTATATTCTTCCCATGCAAAGCCGGATTTTCATTGTAACATCAAAAATCAAACTCCGGATCCCACTAGCAACCTGACCACGTGCCACTTGTTCCTTGTGCGTGTACGTTCGATCAGAACAATCCCTTTCTTCTTCTCACCAGCCATCCATTCGCTGAATGTACTCAAGACATCACGATGTTCTCCCTCTTTGGGAGGGGTGGCTCATCCTTCTTCACGATGTGGCAAGCTCGTGCCTGTGGGGAGTGGAAGGCCTCACGGACAGACCCCTCAAAGGGAAGTGACCTGTCAATCGAGGGCTTATTGTGGTAGCAGACGCCTGCATCGGAGCTGAGCGAAGTGTGATGGCGCTGTGATAGATGTCTGTACTGGAAATTTGAGAATAGACCAGTGTTAGAAGATCACGAGAGCAAAAGGAAAAAATTGCTCACAGTGGTGGTCCGTTTGTTGTATCAAAAGTTAGTCTCCAACAAATAAGATGTGCTTTGTTACATGCTCGAGTTCAGACTTTGACTGAACTTGAATAACTAGGTGAGCGCGTCTATATGTTGTTTGTGTAATTCTAATGCTCTCCTTCAAGCACGGGACTTGTGGTGAAGTCCTGTTGATTGCTCCAGCGAGGCGTTGATCTCGGTTATGATCCCCGCTCGATCGATGGGTGCAGGACGTAGACAGATGTTTGTGACTACACACAGTTGCGTCGAGTGAAGACCCTCAAGTAGAGGGTCTTTCGATCCATCACTATCGTCTTTTCCGCAAGCGATCCTTTTGAAGACTCGAAGCATATACCCGGATGGAAATATGTGACCTTGAACGAGCAGCTGAACAATGAATCGTAGCCTGGTTTCGAGTACCATTTCAGTGACGAGCGCGCATCGTCCGGGCCGCATTGGTAGCAATGAATGGGTTCATGACTAAACAACTTCTCAAGGTATTGGACTGTATGCCGTCGAGATCAATTGAACTTTCTGTTGGTCGTTTTTCTCGTGTATTGATCACGAGGCATGCCGATGTCTCTCCGTTTGTGCATTGAATTCGAGATATGGTCTAGTCTTTGCTTGGCCAACCGTCATGCATCATGATTGGAACCAAATAAGAGTGTGTTATCCATTTCTATGCACGTAGCACTCACAACACACTCAGCATAGCCTTTAAACATGTGGAAGGGAGGCACTGACTCAGGTTGACGGAAAGGGGTAATTCCGAGGGTTTGTGTTTAGGAGTCTCGAAATTCGGTTCGAGTCTCCTGCCATGAAGCTCGTGGCCTAAAGAAACAACCTATTGTGGTTCCAGAAGGCATGGAACTGTATTTCTTCGCTTCGTCCGTGGTACTAACAGCAGAGTGTGTCAATGTGCTCTCCAGACCAAATATTCAGGTTCGAGTTAGTTTCCTTTCCTGGCTCGGTTGTGTCATTGTCCCGATGACGTAATTTCGATTTGGACTATGGTGGCCTTAAGTTGAACTGCGCAGTGTTCTTCATCATCTTCATCATGAATCCAAACCAGATACTTGGTATTCTTCTTTTCCTATCATCCTCTGCATATGCGCAGTCTTCTGATCAGTACAGCTACTGGGGCGGTGGACGCGTTACTGGAGTTGTGATTGGTAAGATATTCTTGATCATTCATAGGAGCATTAACTAAACGATAGGGATAAATTTAATCTGTAGGAGTCTTGTTTTTGTTACTAGTCCTAATATGCTGTTTTTCTGTGGGTCGACGACGTTCGTCACGCGCCACCAAGCCGAATGCACCTGGCACAAATGCCCAATCAAGTCCACCTTATTCACTTCCAATATGGCAAGGCGCGCAGCCATATGGACCTCCACCTGGACCCCCACCTGGCCACTCGTCCAATATTGCAAGCATGAATCCATATGAATTTCACGAGCATCCTGAATCACGGCCCCCTCCCCCTCCATATATGAAAGGAGGAGAAGGAGTCAGCATGCCGCAGGAAACGAATTATTCCTCGGTAAGTAGTGAGACATTTTCATGGAACAATGCTCCATGCTCATGTCGTTACCAATAGCCTCCAGGCCCACCACCGGTTGCACATACGGTGAGCCAATAATGTTAAAGGGAAAAGGTTATAAGCTGATCATGATCATGAACAGAGAGAGAACAACAATTTTGTATGATGCCTGAGGTCTCACCGCTCAGGAACGGTTCATGAATTGCGGAATGGTTCCGCGGCATCTATTCTTGCTTCGTACATTTCGGACATTATGATCACCCTACTAAGAATGGTATATTGTTTCAACCCTTGTGTATCATGTCTTCTGAGTGTATAATACTGACAGTGTTATTTGCTTATCCCAACCTAATCACATCTTTAGTACAGTCGTACAGCATTATCACACGATTTATCCCACCTACCGAGTCCGGATGAGCTTCGCAGTGTCAGTGTGTCAAATACTAACCCGGTCATCGATCGGTCATCTCCCAAATTCCAAGCCTACCGCTGGTTCTCATTAAACAAGAGTAACATCATAATTACAGTGCCAAGGCGTTAATTCCCATTTGCCTAATTTTTCCATGGAACTGCAAAGGCAAAGCAAGACTAATTATCGGTGGCCGCTCAAGCCCATACTAACGAGGCACGTGAATAGAAGTGGCCAGACTCTTCTCATGCGGTCTTCTATCGGCCAATGAATCTCGTTTCAGCCAAAGTGTCACGATGCAACCACAGGAACCGGTCCATTCCCAAACTCTATTGTGTCAAGCTTTCGAAGGTCATCGTCGATGCGTGCAACCTGTGCGAACTACGAGGTTGTCTACTCGTGACAGAGAAGCGTCCATGGAATGAGGCTAGACAATAGATCGTAAAGACGTGCCCCCATCGTGGATTGATTTTCCACGTCTTGCTTCGCGGGAACGGGCCGGGAAAAATGGTGGCAGCCCTTTGACAAGGGGTCTCCATGTTGGAGGTGTCCGGAACATGGTAGGGCAACGAATAGTTCCCAGTTTTCCAATCCAGATAGTATCAATCGGAACGTTCCCGTGTGCTTGATCGTGGCGTCCATCATGGCGACACCTGAAACACTGTTGAGATAGGAGAGACATTGTGACACGGCGGTTGATCGGCCAGACAGTGCATGTGATCGTAGAGGTCCTAGTGGACCGTATGACAAGAGAAGATATCTCATAAGTTAAGGGATCGGTGGGAGATCAGGGTGGAGTCAGGAGCTTTCAGCACACGATTAAGGATCTCCGCATAGGATGATCCTCCGAGTAGGCAATCGCCGAATGTGATGTCGTGAAATATTGCACGTACCATGTGATCACATCGTGTTGGATAACCTCGATCTTGTGAGTGGATGGACGACAAGTAACACATACCTGGATTCCATAGGTTCGTCACGACATGCCTTTCGGGGAGAGAGATAGAAGACAGCACAACAAAAGACAGTACGACAAGAGGCAGGAAGCCTCAAGGGAGACAGGAGATCACCGGGATATCTCCGTGGTCAGAGATAAGAGGCTTACGTTGTGTGCCGTTGACAGGCAGGCGCCTGCACGGAAGTCCGAGGGAGTAAAACAGCTCGGGTTTTTTTGTGTGTGAGCGAACAGGACAGTCACTGACACGAGACGCATGTTCAGTTGGAGATCGCGGAAAAACCATCGACACCAAGGATGTCGAAGAAAGGCAATCGGAAGGTATCATTAGGGTTGTGGAGTGGGTAAGCAGCGAACTTTGTCACTTTTGATTGTCCTTATGGCATGCCGCCGGGAAGTCGGAACGAAGACGGAGTAAATGAACGAAGCCGCTGAGGAATTGGGCAAGTTGCTGAATAATTCATGTCGGACATAGGAAATAGTGATCTGTATGGAGAGAAATTCAAGGGTATGTGTATTCGGTTTGCGACATCGCAGTCCGAGAGCTGGTTTGAAGGGTTATCGAATGTGCCCTAATCAACGACTATAGTAAAGCAAGTATTGTTCGCTGAGTTATCGTGACAAAAATAATTATCGTTAACCGTACGAAACTTAACAGTAAGTGGTATGGGCTTGAAGAGAGTGATCGAGGACATGAATCCTGAAATATCTGAGTGGGGGGAAAGGTCGCGTCACAATCGTCGACACGGTGCTTTTCGAAGAATTGTGAGAGCGTAAAATATCCATATTAGAACATACGGATGCAATTGGAGTCAGAAGGGATATAGATGAAGCTGCGGGCGGCGAAAAGGAGGCTCACGGGAAGACCGGGAATGATGGAGAGGCGAGGCAGACAAACAAGCGCATAGGATGTGGTACTTGCTAGGCGTGGAAGTATATCGTGCGGCGGCCTGTGAGGAATTGCGTGATTATCACACACTATGCGGCATGAAATACACAGCTGGGCGCCGTTTGAACGCGCCAACCTCAGTTCGCTGTTGGTCGAGAGTGCTAGTAATCGACGATGTTCGGAGGGGAGAATTAATGGACAGAAATACGCACATGAATATGAATGTTCCAAAGATAACAAGCTAGCATGTTATTTTGGGGTATACCATAATTTTGGGTTGTTCAGCGATCATAAATTCGGTTTGGAGGAGTGACGTCGCTTCGTAGAGTAGCACTCAAACTCGATCAGGTACTACATAGATAGTATGAATGCCGGTTCAAAATTCGGTTCACTGGCGTGAGGTGTTATCTAGAATGACTTCTAGCCCAGGTGAAACGGATGTCCTTGGATCCGAGCCCTGGAGTCAGAAGACAAGGCACAATGACGAAACAAGGGTGTGAAGATAATACTGTTGAGATCGGTTGCAGTGTCAGTTACAGTGTCTGTGAGATGATAACTAATACCTGTACTATTACGCGGACATGAAAAGGTGTCCATCCGAGGAACTCGACTCTCGCTGGGTTGAATCGAGGTTTAGGCTGCGGAGGGCGAGTTAGTGTGAGAAAAAATAGATATGATGATGATACATACGAAACTTTTTATTGGTTCAAACAAACTGACAAGTCAGACATTTCAACGAAAAGATGTTTAACCTAATTTAGTAATTCTAATGTGATCTTTACTTCCTAATTTAGATAAAATAATAGAATCCGGGGAAATCCGGAACTGTGGCTTTAATCCCGATCTCTGAATCTGATGAGCGCCGTTTGCAGTTGCTTGGGTTTCGGCACCCGTTCGCGGAATTACTTGCCGCCAGTGAAAGATCCAAACTTCAAAGACAAGGCTCCCATCCTCTCCCCCACTGCCATCTCTCTTCTGTACTCCCATCATCTCTCCCTTCATCGTCTCTTCTTCATCCCTTTCGATAGCAAAATGGGCAGGAGAAAAATTGAGATTCAACCGATCACAGTAAGTTTCATTTTTATTATGTAGTAGCCTGCTGCTATTCTCGGTCGCGGTTGTGCCAGCGCGCTTTACTCCAATTTTACTTGACCTCCTCTTGATCCATCATTAACGTCCCTCTGTAATTCTTAAACATAGCACGAGCGTAATCGTTCAGTAACTTTTTTAAAGGTAAGCCTTTGGCTATTTTTGCCATTAATAGCTTGGCAGCTGATAACTTATAATTATCCTCACCTCCTTACAGCGTAAGAATGGTCTCTTCAAAAAGGCCTATGAGCTCGGCGTCCTCTGCTCTGTCGATGTCGCCGTCATTATCTTTGGCGAGTTCTTTTTCATCTCTCGTCCCTGCCCTTTCTAACACAAACATCATGATCAGAGGAACGTGCGGGTCATCACTTGAAACTTTATCAATACTGTTCTGGCGACATCCACGATATCATTCAGCGTCACGTTCGTGTAAGTAATTTCTGTTCTTTCGTCTGTTTTTTACCAACTTTTTTCTGTTCAGTACGACGGAGAAAAGGACACCCGAACTCCGCACGATTTTGTGAACAACGCCAACGCCAAACTTAATCATGACGCTGATCTTGACGATGACGAGGGCGACGACGACGACGATCCAGATGCCGCTCCTATACGTGGAGGCAAGAGGCGCCACGAGCCCAAGTTGAAAGCGGAGTATAGTAACAACGCGAAACTTCTCATTCCATCTGGAGGCGACATGGGTCTGAACGTTGATGTAAGTCATCGTGATATATTTTCTTATCTTTCGCTCATTCTGAGACAGATGGCTGATTATCACCGTCCTATGACCATCCCTCCCCCTCCTATGCCCCTCCATCACTCATCACAGCTTCCATCGGCTGGTGGGGGATCTGCACTTCCTATTTCTACAGAACGCCATTCGTCTTCTGGTCGGTTACTCCCTCCAAACGGTCAAATTAGCTCTCAAAAGAAGCCCCGTCTAGCGCCTAACATTCATGGAGGCAATGGCTCCAAGCTATCGGGGGATGAGTCCATGTACAATGGTTATCTCCCCTCACCCACATCAGCTCATTCTACTGCGTATCGATCAAACGGTCCATCGTCTCACCAACTTCCGTATAACGGATATGTGGGAGTGTCAAACAGTCCCCCGCAGTCATTCCTGCCGTCGACTTTCGACTTTCCGTCATCGTCTTCCCGAGGTTCTAATTTACCGCGTAATAATAATTACAGCAGCCAACGGTCATCGTATTCTCAACCTCAGGACCCCCAATTACAGGGAATGTATCATCAACTAATGCGGCACAATAACACACATGGTCAACATTCCCACTCAAGCGGTTTGCATTCCCAGCAGTCTCCAGACTCGTTGTTATCCACATTTCTAGACAATGATGAACATCGGCAGCCGTCAAACACAGGACCGCAGTACGCGCCGCTTGATTGGCCCTCCCATGGACCATCACAACCACCTCTGCCACCTCCCTCGCAACCTCCACAACAAGAATCAGGTATGATTCATATTTCTTATTCGGTGGAAATTTTCTCAGACTGTAACAGGGCCTCCTGGAGACCCTAGTTGGCTAGATTTCCTGTCACAGAACGCATCTCAATCTGGGGCCCAACAGCTCCATATGACATTGCCACCCGCTAATGGGCGAGATGGTCTCTCATGGGAACGAGATCGTGATTCGGAGCATTACTCCGCTGAACGCGGTGGTGACCTTCATCCGGATAAGTCTTCCAATGGAACCACATTGATGTCGCCGCGTTCATCACGCAAACGGCCGCGTGCTGAATCAAGTGCTGCGGATGAGAAACGTTCATCACCGAGCGCGCGAGCTATCTCAGGACAGGATAAGATGCATGATCCTGGCAGCAGCAGCGGGATAGATAAACAAGACAAGTGACCAGGGCTATGTTTTTCGAACAGTTTCTGTATGCCTATGTTTATCTTGGACTCTGAATTTCTTGGGCAGTGATATTAACGTACTTCATGACGTATGGGTTTGTCTGGACATGCCGGGATTAATTCCACCTTGCTATCGATATGTTCCCATGCACCCCGATTCTTCGTGCAGGTTTGCATATATGATCATACTGTTATGATGACTAAGTAGCAAGCCTACTGTAGACATACTCACTAGGGACACCCACTAAGTGTCCAACGAGGTTTAGCGTAGGCGACACTACCAAGTTACGATGAAGTATCGTTTCAAGGCATTGATTGAATTGTTCGGTGTAACCTCCGGTCAACCATCACCGCAGCGCTACGTAATACTGATACAGTCAAATTCAGTGGAGACCCGATCAATTCATTTGCACATCCAATTCGGTCCCTTGCTCGGGCACTTAGTCGCAGGTTCGCCTGTGGTGCACGTTGGATCGCAACTAACCAGGCTGGGTCTGGAGGAATCTTGGGTGTAGATCCTACACAACTTGACAGTATCATGATGCCGCCAGTGTTTTCATCGGGAGAGCACCTAGTATTAGGCCTTAATTGTTGTTTAGGAAACCACTATATATCATAGAACCTCTTCATAATAGTAATCGGGCCCCAGGCGAGAAAAGCACTCACGTCATTTGGTAAAGGTCAGACCCCGCAAACTTTGTCCACTTCATCGCGTCGTCGTCGTTCTACTCGTTGAGCTCGTGTTTAAACGAGTGTACCAACTCGAGTGCCCTTGAATACCGTCGTCTCTTTTCTTCCTGCCAGACCCCTTGATTGCGGCTGCCGGCACGTCCCAGTCAGCTTCTAGCGCCGTTGACAGATATCCAACAGTCATTACCGGCCTCTCTCTCCGTCTGGCTTCCACCATTCCACAACGGCCTAGCCCCAACTTCTCATGAGAATTCAAGTTAATTCATTCATTAAATAGTGAAGACCTGTAATAGCGAGGACGCTACATGGTTATACATACCAAAATTCTACATAGGAAATGACAAACCTGAGTGGGCACAAGAATGATAAAGGCGGTGCCGCCCGCGCACTCGACCGTAGGTGCCGCGCGGTCCAGCTTAGTCGAGCTCTGTGTCCATCGGTTGTAAGATGTCAAATGAGCCTGAGTAGTAGCAGATTCTGTTGGCGGTCCATCGGAATTAACCAAGGAAGTTCAAATCGAGAACATTGATGTCAAGTAGCTGAGTGATGGGCGCTGGTGTGATAAGGGGAAACTCCCGGCAGAACGACGCAGTGAGGAGAACTAGTAGGATGCGGTGGACTTCGCCGTGAGTCCACTGTAGGAACGACAAGCGGTGGTTGAGGTCTTTGTCATTAATGTAATTAAGGAACTTGTGTTTTTCCAGAACCGACTTACTTCGGAATGTTAAGCCTTCAAGGCGCTACTACACGGGTCAGTATTGCACGCTAGTTCTTCTAGAATGACCGTCTCCGAGTCGCTGCAACTCCGCCACTTCAATTTTTTCGAAGAATACGTAAAAGGGTCGATAAAATAATTTCGTCGACCTATTAGTACGAGGCCTCAGACGCTTGTGTCAGACTCTCAAGTACGTTGATCATGGTAAAAGTTTGCTCTGTGTCTGCCTGGTCTCTGGCAGCCTTGGTGTCGTCTTGTGCGGCACTCACTACTGAGCTTGTCCTCACAAACTCTGTAATTGCCCCCGACGGTTATTCAATCGAGTGCGTTATTGACATACGGCTGGTTGAAATCTCATGCCTAACAAAAATTTTCAGGGCTATCCTAGTCAATGGGCAAACTCCCGGGCCAGTCCTCTCTGCACAGAAGGTAGTGGTATATTTATTTGGCCGTCTATACCAGGAGGATTTACTTCATTAAGGGCGAACGCATCCAAGTGAACGTCACCGATCTGTTGGTGGACGAGGCGATGAACAGGAGCACGACCGTGGTAAGTATCTTGTATTTGTATTCTAGGACGGTGCTGACTTAGCTCCAGCATTGGCATGGCATCAAGCAGCATGGGTCGGCTGAGATGGATGGAGCAGCCATGATAACTCAGTGCCCCATCGCTAGTGGGAACTCGTTCTTGTATGACTTCACACCAGTAGGCCAGAGCGGGACATTTTGGTGAGAAATATGATTTTACCTTGCGTATGTTTATTTACTGGTGCGTTAGGTATCATTCACATTTTCGGCTGCAGTACTGTTTGTATTTTCATTATTCACCGGAGTGAATAAGTCTCACCATTGATATAGGCGAAGGTTTAAGAGGACCTTTGATCATCTATGACCCAGACGACCCCTACCTAAACATGTATGATATTGATGACGGTCGGTCTAAACCTTGGTTATATGTGTAGTAGAATGTGCTAATGACAATACAATATAGCATCGACCATCATTACTCTCGTAGACTGGTAAGGTTATCAGCACTTTTATTGCTTTAATTTAACCATCTGGTCAATAGGTACCATGTGAATGCCTTCGCTGTTGGCATCACCGATAATGCTGCTTCGACTCTCATTAATGGCGTGGGCCGTTATCAGGGTGGACCACAGGTACCTCTTTCTGTTCTGACCGTCGAGCAGGGGAAGCGCTACCGTATTCGGTTGTTTAATATGGCATGCAAACCATACTACGTATTCACGATCGACAGTCACGTTTTCACGGTCATCGAGGCGGACGCTGAACTCACATCGCCCCTGAATGCTGACTCAATCGAGATTCAGCCTGGGCAACGGTACTCTTTCATCTTGGTTGCAAACCAGACGGTCGACAACTACTGGATTCATGCGCTGCCTAATTATGACACCTCCTATGCAGATGGTCTCAACTCTGCGATACTAAGATATGTAGGAGCTCTGGAAGAGGACCCTGTCGACAGATCTTCGACTTCGACCGAGCCTTTGGCGGAACAGAACTTGTATGCCTTGGTGGACCCCGCAGCCCCTGGTGTCCCGGAGCCTGGTGCTGCAGACGTATCAATAAATCTACAAAGTGTATGGGATGATCAATTGAGATTTCTCATCAATGGCTACACCTATACCCCACCTCCTGTTCCGATCTTAATGCAAATTTTGAACGGAAATGTGGATGCTTCTTCACTCGTACCCACTGGATCGGTTTACACCTTGCCTCGCAACAAAACCATTGAGCTATCTATACCCGGCGGACAGATTCAGGGACCGGTAGGCAATGTTAATATCTCTTTACCTTACATCTCTCATGTACCATCATCCTAGCATCCTTTCCACTTGCACGGAGTGAGTATCGCTTGTTATATCCCGTCCGAACTTCTGGTTCATGTAACGCACAGCATTCCTTCTCTGTCGTAAGAAGTGCTGGAAGCGGCAGCTATAACTTCGCCAATCCCGTCCGACGGGATACGACGAGCAATGGTGGATCAGGCGACAATGTGACAATTCGCTTTACAACCGATAATCCAGGGCCATGGCTCTTCCACTGGTACGATCTCGATATTGTTGTTGTATCTTGTTAACTCAAATGACATCTTATAGCCACAACGACTTCCACTTGGACCAGTAGGTGTTATTTTGCTGCTAGGTGACCTATTTGATTCAACTTCTTTAGGGGTATGGCAGTGGTCTTCGCAGAGGCTCCCAGTGATATTGCATCAAACGTAGACGCTTCAGGTAAGGCTCAGAACTGATATCTTATATCCCGATCTCATTTATGGCTTCTGTAGATACCTGGAAGCAGTTATGTACGACCTACGATGCCTTGTCGCCAACGGAACGAAGCCTGCCAATGGAGCAGCATCGCCGACGCCATATGAAGAAGCACCAGATCGGTCATTGATTCCCTGCAGCCTTCAAATACCAGCACGCTTTATTACAATTACGCTGGTGTGGACTACCTTCATAATTTGTGATACCCGCAGCACTTTAGATTGATACCTTCTCGAATCCGTCCCGTGGTTGTATCTGCAAGGATATTGACTGCTTATGTATATAGGTTTCATTGCTTCGCTGCTACTATCCCCTACGGTCATTTCGTAACCCTACGCTACTTCGTGATTTTCACCTACGGGCCTTAATTTTGCGCCGCTCGCTTCACTCAGTACATTCATATACCTATTCCAAGTGAAACGAAGTAACTTTTCATCACCAATCACGTCAGCCTATGTAAAACCACACTCAACCTACGAAGCGTTACGGACGCTTATGAACGCTTACGACTTTAGAGCGCACTCATGGATTTGGTGGAGATGCCCCCTCAGTGTTATTATTGTACTTCACCATTCTAAACTCACGAGAGATGAAGAGTTGAAAGTTTCGATCAGTGATAATCTTTCGGATCTCATCGAAGATAACACGGGCTTGAGTGATTTGGTTGTGAGCTTCTAAAAGGTGCGAGAGTTCATATATGGCTCCTAAGTAATATGCGAATTTACTAACGTATGATCAAAGGTTGGAAGGTTGTGACTGTCCTGTGTTAGAGCTAACACACGAAACACGCTCAGTGTTGGGAGACAACAACTAGATATTATAAGTACCTAACACACGAAACACACTAGAGAGGATATTGTAAGAGACGGTGGGACAACAAGAGACCAAAGAACATACCTCAGTGTTGGGAGACAACAACTGAGGTATAAGGAAACGGAAAGGTGCATATTAAATATATGTAAGACACGTGATAAAGTAGAAAAAGGAAATGCGCTGAGAGTGATGACGATGATGACGATTCAACACACCCCCACAACAAGGCATTGCTGCACTTAACGTGAGACGAGGGAGAGTCCGCCTTGATGATGAAGGTAGAGAGGGCGAGGAAGACACCTCGTAAAGATATCAGCGACGTTCTTGTGTGTGGATAACCATTCAGGCTTGAATGTGCCTTCTTTGATATGTGCATGGATGAAGTGGTATTGAAGATCTATATGTTTAGTGCGGATATGATTAGCTGCTTCTTCCGACAGGGCGATGGCTCCAGTGTTGTCTGTGAAGATGCAGAGTAGTAATGTGAGAGGGAGTTTCAGACACTCGAAGAATGATACGAGCCAGAGGCCGTCCTGAATAGCTGCAGTGAGTGCCATGTATTTGGCTTCAGTGGAGGACAGTGCATGTGTCATATACCGTACATTCAGGTCTGATCCATGGACATCCGGACACCCAATCCATACATCCTAGTCCACCCATCCAATCTGTTACGAACTGGGGTGGCGTCACCAGCGACAGTGAAAAGACACAGCCGGTCTGCTGGGGAGTTCTTACAATGTCCAGAAGAGGACAAGGTGACAGTACAAGGAATGTGTTCCGAGTACAATCAAGGGTTCGGCCTCAAAGACAAGTCTAAGAGGGTCTGCAAGAATAGAGACTAAGGCTAAGGGGTGCTTAGACTTAGAGGCGATTCAAGATGATTTAGGTTGGGGACCTAAGCGAAGGAGATTCCAGGTAAAACCCAGTAAGATTAAAGTAAAGAATCTACTACAAGTACACTGTGCTTTATATAGGTAGATATGTGCGCACAGACCAGGTAACCATGAGAATGTAACTGCGTATCCTAATAAGGAAGGCATGTGTTGTACAGATGCGTTGAGCATATGAGTCAAAGTCATGTGACATGATATACAAGTAAGAAGATAAAGGGAAAATGAATAGGGGCACGTACAACTGTAACATTACCCCCTTATTACATTGAAAGTCACCGACTTTCAAATATCTCTGTTGTCGTCATAGACGGGATCATAGTCGTCATAGTTAGCGACGTCTTCATCAGCGGCACTTCCTCCTAGCATATAAGCTGCTTCCTCCTCTGCTACAGTCCTCGCCCGTCGACCTTCTTTTCGTCATCAACGGTTAATAAGATACTGTTCCCACCTACGCAGTGCATCATAAAATCCATCATCCTTCCAGGTAAGCGTAAACGGAGGTTCCCCACGACACTGAGGGCAGTAAATGGACAGATGGGTAGGAGCATGTCGAAGACAGATTTGGCATTGATAATCGAGACAATTCTTTTGCCGATGTCCGACGATGCCACAGACTCGACATTTCATGTTTTCATCAGTGTTAGACGTGGACATGCGGAATGGTGATGGTGAGATAACGGGTTTAGGACTAGCGGACCTAGCACGCTTCTTCCCTTTCTGTCGTGTCATACGTTTTAAAGCGAAGGCATTGTCACATCGAAGCTGTGCCTGTTGCTTGCTGGTTAGTGTGTACGCGGATGTGGGGAGGTCAGGAGTAGTCCCTCGTTCAGCAACCGCAAGAAGTTCATTAGAGGAAGAAGGAGAAGTGGTGCCTAAGTCTTTTACTAAGACTGGCGAGACAGGATCCATTGGACCAAATGATGACGGGATAGACATGGGAGGATGGATGTGAAGATCGCGAAGTCGAGGGCCAAGTGTTATTAATTCAGCAACAGGAATCCCTAATCTCTTTGCAGCTTCACACTGTTCTTCCGTACAGGGCTCGTACAGCCATGCAGGATGGTCATGAGAGACTACAATGGGAGGTGGTGAGGTCAGTTGTTCGAGAGGGGATGGGGTTCGGGGGAATCGAGGTCGGCTTGTGTTTGTTGCAGATCAGTGATGGCTTCTTCTACTAAGTTTCTGGCTGCTCTGGTTTCAGCGACTGATTGCTGGATGGTTTCGACGACCGCGTTGGTGAGCTGTCCGATCTCTTGGACAGCAGTGCATAAGCCAGCAAGGGCGTCAATACTAGAATACATGCGCGAAGAAGAGGGTGCTGGAATAGGAAGTGGTGTATCTTCCTGTGGAGAGGGAGGTCGAGCAACGCCTGCTTGACGTTCGGCCACAATGTGAATAGCTTCTTCAACATCGCTTTTAAAAGAACCGGGAAGCAACAACATAGCATAAGAACGAATGCATTTTTGAAGATGTAAGAAGCGTTGACGATATGTAGTGTCTGTGGTTTCGTTGGCTGTGGCTTCGATGAGGGCGGCAGTATGGATAATGTTGACGAGGAGGAGGGCCGGGAAGGCACCTCTTTCTGTGAGGATTCTTTCAATTTCAAGGGCGTGTCCTTCACATAGAAGGGCAGCTTCAATGTAGGAGGTGTTGTTGATTTCAGTGGCAAGGGTTCTGTAGTTTTCAGCATCAGAGTCGGAGTCATTGTTGGCAATGGTGACGGGGGTGATGTAGGCAGTGGGGAAAGACATTTCGATGGTGGTAGTTGATCAAGTGCTTTGTGCAGTTGGTTGACTGAAGGATAATCAGAGGGCATGTTGCTTCTTATAAGCATTCAAGATTCGAGCAGAGTTCTTTAAGTTCTTTTCTGGGAGCCATTCGTTGTCTCCTGATGAATATCCTTTCCAAGAAACAAGATAGTGTCAGCGAGTACCGGTTCCTTTGTGAGAAAGAATTGCTTCTATTTCATATTCTTCTTCTTCTTCGATGATGTCAGGTGGTGGTTCAGGGAAGTTCGGACCGTGTACGTCCGTTTCGCTATAGGACGATAAGACAGAAGCGTGGAATGTAGGATGAATTTTCCACTGCAGGGGAAGTTTGAGTGTGAATGTGATGGGCGATAAGACATCAATGATCGGGAAAGGTCTGTATCGCTTTGGCGCAAGTTTCTTTGATGGGAGTTTGAGCCGGAGGTTAGCGGCAGATAGCCAGACCTTATCTCTGATCTTCCATGGAATGTACTTATCTCCTCGGGATCGTTCGGCCATTGTTTGCATTGCAATGTTATGGCAGGCGATTGCTTCTTCTCTTATCTTCTGTAGTGATCGTACTCGATCTTCTGCTGCAGGGACTGATGAATCAGGGATAAGGTGAGGGATAGCGCGTGGTTCGTATCCCATCATTAAATAAAAGGGGGATGCATTCCTTGCATCGTGTTTTCGGTGGTTGTGGACGAATTTGGCAATTGGTAGATGTTCTACCCAATCTTCGGGATTGTTGCGGCAATAGATGCGTAGGTATGTTTCAAGCTCCTGATTAAGCCTTTCAGTTTGACCATCAGTCTGCGGGTGATAAGCCGTAGATGGAGCGATGACGTAGTCGAGAAGTCGGGCAAGCTCCTTAGAGAAGCGAGATAGGAATTGCGGGTCTCGATCCGAGATGACTTTGTCATGGAGTCCAAATCGTCAGTAGACGTGTTTTAAGAATAGTTTAGCAACACCTTCGGACGTGATGGTTTTCAAACAAGGGATAATAATTACCCCCTTCATAAGGCCATGGTCTACCACGACCATGATACTGTCAAAGCCTCTGGAGACAGGAAGGTCAGTGATAAGATCAACAGAGACCTGGGAAAAGGGGCGAGTCGCAGACAAGGAGATCGGGGCAAGCGGCGGTCGAACAGGATGCGTATCAGCTTTCATTTGCTGACAAAGGGCGCAACCCTCAACGTATTTCCGGATATAGGAGCCCATAGCGGGCCACCATGCTTCCTGTTTAACTAGTTCTTCGGTTTTGAATCTGCCGGGATGTCCCGCAGTAGGATGATCATGATACCGTTTCAGGATATCGGGATGATGCGCTGGTGGAATGTAGGCATGATTCTTAAAATAGAGGATGTTCTCCTCAATCTTCCAGTCAGAGAGTGCCGATTTCATGGGAGGAAGACACACGCCATCGAGGGCGTCAGACGCTGTTTTGAAAACAGGGTTGTCGAGGGGGTTGGAGGATGATAAGACATCCTTCAAATCGATATCAATAAGACGAACGAATAGAGCCTCGGGGAGGAGTGTCTGGTCCTCGTTATCGTCTTTGCCGGAGTCATAGTTGGGCCGGCGAGATAGTGCATCAGGTACTGCTAATTTAGTACCTGCAACATGGTGCAGTTCAATGTCGTAAATAGACAAAATCAATTGCCAGCGTGCTTGGCAACGGGTAAGTTTCTGTGCACTTCTAAAGTACAGAAGATTCTTGTGGTTGGTGAATACTAGAACGGGGTGTGGGTTTCCTTCAAGATAATGACGCCATTCATTCAATGCCCGGATTACGGCAAGGAGTTCCTGGTCAAAGATCTGGTAATTGCGTTCTGTGGGGTTCAAAGACTGTGAGAGATATGCACATGGATGATAGACACCATTTTCATCAGTCTGCAGGAGAACTCCGCCAGTTGCTACGAGCGAAGCGTCAGTAGCAATAGCAAATTGTCGGGAAGGATCAGGGTTGCGGAGTACCGGTTGAGATGTGAAGCGTCGTTTCAGTTCCTCGAAAGTGTCCATACATTCGGTTGACCAATCAAAAGCCTTATCTTTCTTTGTTAACTCAATAAGAGGTCGGGTGATGTCAGAATAGTGGGAAATGAACGTGCGGTAGAAGTTGCAAAAGCCGAGGAAGGACCGAACATCTTTTACAGATTTCGGGACTGGCCATTCGGAGATTCCCTTGGTCTTGGCGGTATCCATAGCAACTTGTCCGGGGTGAATTACCATTCCGAGGTATTCCACTTCTTCTGCATCAAAGGTGCATTTCTCCAGTTTCAAGAACAGATGTTCTTTTCGTATCTTCATCAAAACCTGTCTGGTTCGTTCACGATGTTCTGCCATTGTTGTAGAGAAAATCAGGATATCGTCCATGTAGATAACCATCCATCCTTCATTGATTTCCTGTTGGAAGGTGTGATTCATGTATGCTTGGAAAGTTGCTGGGGAATTACAGAGGCCAAAGAACATGACATTCGGTTCAAAAAGGCCAAATTCTGTGGTAAATGCTGCTTTCCAGCGATCATCAGGATGGATGCGAATATTGTTGTAACCAGACCGAATATCCATTTTCGTAAAGAACTGTGCGTTGTGAAGGCGTGCGACAAGGGAGATAGGGAGTGGGAGTGGATAGGCATTCTTGACTGTCCAATCATTAATGTAGCGATAATCTTGGCAGGGACGCAATTCTCCACTCTTCTTTCCCACAAAGAAGAAGCCACTAGCTTGGGGTGACTTCGATTCTGAGATGAATCCTTTTGCAACATTTTCATCGATAAACGTTTTGACAGCAGCGCGTTCTTTTTCCGATAATGGGTAAACTTTTGATGTGCGAGGAATAAAACTGGGTTTGGTATCGATTCAATGATCGATACCAGGGCGTTCAGGAGGTAATTTGTTTAATCCGTCTTTAGCAAAGACGTCTTTAAAGTCGTGCAGATAATCTGGGACCAATTCTTCAAAGGATTTCTTTTTCTTTTCCTTCTCATCCGTGGCGAATTCTTGAGCTTTGTTACTGTATTTCAGAGGATGAAGGGAGATTGTGGAGTAATTGGGGAGTTGTTCAAGTCAAGAAGTTCCATCATGTGTGAGGGGTGTATCCATGGATACTTCTTCTATGATTCTCATGCTAACTCCATCAGTATCATATTCCACCAGAAATTCTCCATCTCCTAGTTCATAAGAGGAAATTTCATGTACTTCTGGCGCGTGCCAGACATCTTGCATTGTGTTGAATTGGTCATCATCCTCTGTTGGAATCAATGAGGGCACGGGTTCTTCTTCATCAGGGATTTCCTCAATTGAAGCCGAGGAAGTATGTTGAAGAGTTTTCAGGGGAACATAGAACTTGGATAATTTCGGTACATTTGTATCCCATCCAGGGATCTCTTCTTCTGCTTTTCTTTTTCCATACTTCTGTTCTTCTATTGGCCGTTGCTCAATAGGTTCTTGTCTGACCCGATGCTCGGGTTCGGATTCATTCTTGCGCTTTTCTGCGCGGGGAATTGGTGATACTGCTCGCGGTAATTGTACATGGGGAGCAGGGTCTGTAGTACATGGCATGTGTACTTCTGGTTCAGGATCTTGAGGAATAAGAGGGGTGACGAGGGATCTCGGAAATTGGGAATGTTGCCATTTCTTAGGATGGCGGTGGAAGGCTGGGGTTAGTCCATTCTTCTTTCGATCGCTATCCATATCAATTTCAATTTCGTCCGATTTCGTTGTTCGAGGGAGGACTAGTGTTTCAGCGGCCCAATCTATACTTGGGTTCATTGCGCGTAGCCATGGAATTCCCAGAAGGATTTGATCTCTCCTTCCTAGTTTGGTGATATTGAATTTTCCATACATGGTTCGTTCGTCAATTTTGACCACTAGGAGACAGTAGTGTGTGATTGGTCCTCCTTTGATAAGAGTTCCATCTGCTGTAGTAACTCGAAACGGTGTTTTGAGTTTTCGTCGTGTGATTTGATGGAGTTTCACAAACTCTTCGGAGATAAATGTTCCAGCTGCGCCCGAATCAATAACAGCGGTGGTGTCGACAGATTTCAAGCGAGTACGCAAGTGAAGGGTGATAGGGACACGAAGTTCTTTTCTTTCACCTACAGCGCGTACAAGTCTTAGTAATACATTGGGAGAAACATACATCAAGTCTTTGTTTCTCCAAGTCAAAAATCTGCAACAATCCGTCTCACGGTTTCTTCATCTTCTTCTCTTTCTGTTACGACTTCGGTTTGTTGGAGCGGGGTCTTCTTCTTTCTGTCAGGACAATTATGGATGCGGTGTTCTGTCTTCTTGCATCTGAAGCATTGTCCCTTCTTCATGCATTCGGATCTCTCCATATCGGAGATTTGATCTACGACCATTGCGTTGGAATCATGGTTTGGTATGTAACGTGCATTTCCATAGTTCTTCTTCTTCTGTTGTGGAGCATGACGTGTCCTCATGGCTTGAAGATGGTGATGGGAATTGTCAATGGAAATGCATTGCAGCACAACGTCTTGGAATACTTCTGAGACATCTCCTAGTGCGAAAAGCTTTGTAAGGATGCCCCAATTCAGGCCATCTTGGAAGAATTGGATCTTCGTTGCATTATCAATGATATGAGCCTTGGCTGCAAGTGCCTCAAAGTCAGCGATATAAGTGTGAAGATCTCCGCTCCCTTGTTTGAGGTCCCTGAGTTTCGTGAGTGCGGTTCCTTTGGTATCTACTGGGTCGAAGGCTTCTTTGAAGCTTTTCATAAAATCCAGCATTGTTCCATAACCAACTTTTTGTCCAGAGGTGTCGGTTGATTGGGCATGGTCAAGGAATTGCTCTTTCCAGGATTTGGCATTCTTTTCAGTCATGAAGGATGTTATAAAAATGATCTTCTGTTTGTCGGTAGTGTAAAGCTTTTCATTGATGTTGAAGTGTAGACTGCATGACTGGATAAACTCGCAAGAGTTGTCGCAATCTCCGTCAAAACTGGTTGGCCGACCGATTTTATATTCAAATTCTTTGGTCGTCATATTTGGCGATTCATATGGGGAGTTATACTTTCTCGGTGCCTACACGCGCTGTCTTGCTGTCCGTTAGGGCTTGTCTCCTGTCAGAGGGCTTCTCTTGACAATCGGTTTAGCGCACACATACGCTAATCTGCTTATCTAAGCAGTCAGGGTTCGGGGTCGAAGACTGGACAGTCGACGATTAAGAAGACTTTAATCTTTTGTTACGACTGGGGTGGCGTTACCAGCAACAGTGAGAAGACACAGCCGGTCTGCTGGGAAGTTCTACAATGTCCAGAAGAGGACAAGGTGAAAGTACAAGGAACACGTTCCGAGTACGATCAAGGGTTCGGCCTCAAAAACAAGTCTATGAGGTTCTACGAGAATAGAGACTAAGGCTAAGGAGTGCTTAGACTTAGAGACGATTCAAGGACGACTTAGGTTGGAGACCTAAGCGAAGGAAGTTCCAGGTAAAACCCAGTAAGATTAAAGTAAAGAATCTACTACAAGTACACTGTGCTTTATATAGGTAGATATGTGCGCACAGACCAGGTAACCGTGAGAATGTAACTGCGTATCCTAATAAGGAAGGCATGTGTTGTACAGATGCATTGAGCATATGAGTCGGAGTCATGTTGTTACAGTTACATGTGCCCCTATTCATTTTCCCTTTATTCTCTTTCTTGTATATCATGTCACATGACTCTGACTCATATGCTCAATGCATCTGTACAACACATGCCTTCCTTATTAGGATACGCAGTTATGTTCTCACGGTTACCTGGTCTGTGCGTACATATTGGCCTATTTAAGCACAGTGTACTTGTAGTAGATTCTTTACTTTAATCTTACTGGGTTTTACCTGGAATCCCCTTCGCTTAGGTCTCCAACCTAAGTCGTCTTGAATCATCTCTAAGTCTAAGCACTCCTTAGCCTTAGTCTCTATTCTCGCAGAACCTCTTAGACTTGTCTTTGAGGCCGAACCCTTAATCGTACTCGGAACGCATTCCTTGTACTTTCACCTTGTCCTCTTCTGGACATTGTAAGAACTTCCCAGCGTACTGGCTGTGTCTTTTCACTGTCGCTGGTGACGCCACCCCAGTTTGTAACAGATGTGACATGATATACAAGTAAGAAGATAAAGGGAAAATGAATAGGGGCACGTACAACTGTAACAAGAAGAGCAGAAGAGCGGAAGAGTGGACAAGCAGATGATTGGATGAGCATAGCTCTATGGATCTTAGGGGAAGTGTTGACTACTAGAGGGGAGTAGGTCCGGATATGGTATAGAAATAGTAAAAGGATATAGGACAAAGGATCAAGGCTCCGGCCTAGGGAATGATTTCATAGGTCTGAGTCGGAAGCTTACAAGGGCCGGAGCCCAAGTGTGAGAACGGAAACGGATTTATATAGACATGGTAACAAGATACAGAAGTCAAAGGAATATACAGAAGTAGGAAAGCAATGATCAGATTGAGGTCTGCAGGAGTTGTACTACAAGTTTATATACTGTAGGTAGCATGCCGGAAGGCAAGTAAGGATAGTCTGAGGCTATGTTTGAGGCGTTGCGGAACACAAGGCTATGAACTTGGAAATAAGACTTGTACGAAATATCTTATCAAGACAGAAGTCAAGATAACCGAAAGTCAGAGGTGCAGAGATAACTGAAAGCCGGACACAGGTATTAACCAAAAAGGAGTAATGCGCAGGTGCGCGGGAATAGTTTCGGGTATGAGCATGGATCGGATGGGTGGATCAGATCGGATGGATGGACTGAGTCGGATATGGATATGGATTAGATATAGATGGATATGGATTGGAGTGGATGGGTGGATTGCACATATTACAGTGAACTATCTCTGTATTATACGAGTGAACGGACGTGCATAATATCCCATATGATACGGGCCAGCGGACCATGGGCCCATGGTAGAAATATCCTCGTTGATGACGGATGGGCCGGGAGGAATATTATTCCCGATGACAGCGGGTGGGCCCATGCAAGGAATATGTAGAGTAGATGAGTGGGCCGATGTACATGAATATCCGGTAGACGGATGGGCCGAGGTAGTTGGATATCATGTAGATGGGTGTATCAAGGTAGATGTGTATCAAATAGACAGGTATGTGAAGGGTACTTGTTATCACATACACGGGTGGGCCCAGACACATATTAAATTAGACGGGTATTAGACGGGTGAGCCGAGAGTGTTATATAAATATTTATTAGACGGGTGGGCCGAGGGTGTTGTACAGTATATTATATTAGACGGGTGGGCCGAGGGTGGTATAAAATATAGACGGGTGGGCCCATGTGTATGATAATGGTAGACATGACGGAGCTGAGGGAGTTGCATATCATCTGAATCAGAGGAGGTAATAAATCACAGTTACTGAGTTCCCGGAGCAGCAGGTGCTGTCTTGACATGGCCTTTTGTGACGCTTAGGTTGTCTTGTAGAATGTGGAAACTGGGGTGCGAGGCTTGTGTTGCCCTACAAGACACCCAGCTCCGACCCCCGAAAATCAGATGAAGCATACCAAGTTCCGAGTTCCGAGACCCGGGTCTCGACACATAATTCAGTCAATAAGAGACACCCAGTTCCGACCCCCGAAATTTGAGTGAAGCATACCAAGTTCCAGGAGCAGCAAGTGATGTCTTGAAATGGCCTTTATGGCGCTTAGGTTATCTTGTAGAATGTGGAAAGCGGGGTGCGAGGCTTGTGTTGCCCTACAAGACACCCAGTCCGACCCCCGAAAATCAGATGAAGCATACCAAGTTCCGAGTTCCGAGACCCGGGTCTCGACACATAATTCAGTCAATAAGAGACACCCAGTTCCGACCCCGAAATTTGAGTGAAGCATACCAAGTTCCAGGAGCAGCAAGTGATGTCTTGAAATGGCCTTTATGGCGCTTAGGTTATCTTGTAGAATGTGGAAAGCGGGGTGCGAGGCTTGTGTTGCCCTACAAGACACCCAGTTCTGACCCCCGAAAATCGGATGAAGCATACCAAGTTCCGAGTTCCGAGACCCGGGTCTCGACACATAATTCAGTCAATACGAGACACCCAGTTCCGACCCCCGAAATTTGAGTGAAGCATACCAAGTTCCGGAGTTCCGAACCCGGGTCTGGACAAATGAATATCAGATATCCAGCACACTTCCAATCATCTGGTATTTCATTGAGCAATGGATGATAATACAGCTTTGAAAGCCAACATCATCCAAGGTTCCCTTATCTGATCCTCGCTATCTCCACCCCCTTTACACCAAAGTCTGGACATCCAGCATTCAGCGTCTGATTTCCCAATATCAACTTGCAACATGAACACTTCTTCCATGTCCACTTGTGACATAAAAATCTGGCGCACTTGGGCCCTGGCCATCACTCATGAAGCAGGGGCATATACCGAACAAAAATTCAATGCAGAGAAGACTGGAGGAGAACCGGTTATACCTTCTCCGAACCTGGACACTGATCTGGTGATGGCGTGCGATCGCTTGGCTGATGTACTCATAAAGGCATATAAAAATCCCAGTGGGTCTTCCTGCAGATGTTGAAAATGTGTTTGATCATTCAAATTCCTTCATGACAGTTAAGATACAGATTGATATTGCAAGATATAGCAAATTGATATCCCCAAAGAACACTGGGCATAATGAGGAGAAAGAGGAGAAGTTGCTTGAGAGGTGTCCTCCTGGCCATGAGGGCACAAAGGTGGTGGACAAACCTGCCACAATTATCGATGTTTCTGGTACCATCATCGCATGGTACCTTCCGGACGCCCTGACCGAGACCACCCAGGTGCATAATGTGTAGATTGTTACTCAATGGATATTGAATATCAAATGGTACCTACAGAAGGAAATCAGGGCGGCCACGATTTGCTGGGTCCAAGCCTCGAAAAAAGTGTAAAGGCTGATGGCAATTGGCGATATAATCAAGAATGGTTCAAACAGGGCTCGGAAAATGTTGGGTCAACTCCCGGATGCATCAATTTATCTCCGGCATGGTTTCAACAGGGCCACGAGGTAGGATGTGATGAGATGGTGATTTCTGGAGTCAAACTCACCAATCCCATAGAATCTGTCAGATCCGGAGGTATCCGCATCATTGAAGGGACCCTCCTCCGAGAATATCCTGAAAGCTATTGCAAGGCCGGCAGCCATCGCATCGGCGGCACTCAGGGTCATGCATCCTCAGCAGTATTTTGCAGGGTTACGAGCCTTGTCACACCTCGGAGATAAGGCAGTGAGCAAGGAACTGCCACAGATGCCAGAGACCCTGCAGTACTGGGCATCCGTGTTTAACAGCCTCTCCATCATTTCCAATCGGGAAACCCCCAATCATCGAGACCATTTATCGATTCCTGAATGCTTCGATATTCTCACCACCGTGGGGAACTATTCTAATGCTCGGATGAGTATGCCAAGCCTTCAGCTGGAATTCAGGTATGATTCCGGCTGTATGATTGCATTTTCGGGAAGAATTGTGAGACATGGTGTTGATGGAGGGGAAGGGGATCGGATTGCTTGGGCATGGTATATGAGGGATTCTGTGCACATTTATGCCGGGGTTCCCTCATGTGGATGGGCTATGGTCGAAGGCCGCATACTAAGCACGGTGTGAAAGATCAAAGAAGTTGAAAGAGTTGTGACCCATGTTAGTAGCAACACACGAATACCATGTACCAATTAGAGCATCAACAGTTCTGGAACTCAAGTCGGAAGTCGAGTTCCATGAATTGAGTCCCTAACTCTGTGTATCTCGGGACTCGGGACTCAATCCTCGAAATTAGGGACTCAATGATCGATAGTCCGAATTCAGGCTTCACACTCGGGACTCAGGAAAGTGTGAGGCAACAGACCCTTGATCCACACATTTTGACTGCCGAACACCGAACCCCGGCAGCCGGCACTCGGGACTCAGGACTGATAACAATGTGAAAAATATGAATTCACATATAGTGAGTGCCAAATCCCAAACTCCGGCAGCCGGAGCTCAGGACTTGGGACTCAGAACAATGTGAAAGATGTGAATTCACATATCATAAATGACGAACTCCGAATCCCGGCAGCCGGCACTCGGGACTGGGCTTAGAATAATGTGCAAGTCATTGATCCACACATGTTGAGGGCCGAACTCCGAACCCCGGCAGCCAGCGGTCGGGACTTGGGACTCAGAACAACGAGAAAGATATTGATTCCTACATGTAAAGTGCCGAACGCCGAATGCCGAACCCTGTGAAAGATACTGATTCCCACATATCAAGTGGCGAACCCGAACCCCGGCAGCCGGAACTCGGGACTCGGGACACACAACATTGTGAATGATATTGATGCACACATGTTAAGTCCGAACGCCGACTGCCAAGCCCGGCACCCGGAACTCGGCACTCGGCACTCAGAATAATCCACACATGTTGAGTGCCGAACCCCGAACTCCGGCAGCCGGAACTCGGGACTCACAACATTGTGAAAGATACTGATTCCCATATGTAAAGTGCCTAACCCCGAACCCCGGCAGCCGGAACTCGGGACTCGGGACACACAACATTGTGAATGATATTGATGCACACATGTTAAGTCCGAACGCCGACTGCCGAGCCCCGGCACCCGGAACTCGGCACTCGGCACTCAGAATAATCCACACATGTTGGGTGCCGAACCCCGAACTCCGGCAGCCGGACTCGGACTCGGGACTCACAACATTGTGAATGATATGGATGCACACATGTGAAGTGCCGAACGCCGACTGCCGAGGCCCGGCACCCGGAACTCGGGACTCGGCACTCAGAATAATGTGAAAGTTATTGATCCACATATGTTGACTGCCGAACCCCGCACTGTCGCACAGATATCTATTTCGTCTCGAACCTTGATTGCTGAACCCCAAACCATGAAATCCGGTAGTCCACAATTGTGGGGTTCGGGGTTCGGTACCTAAGATTCATGACTCGCCACTCAGAAATATGTGAGGCAATCTTGCCATTCGGAAGTCGAGTCCCATGAATTGAGTCCCAAACTCTAAGTACCATTGCACTCAGGCATTCACCACTCAGCATTTGGGATTTAGGACTCTACATCCGGATCTTGACATCCAGTCCTCAAAATCCGGAACAAAATATTCGGGAGTCAAGACAATCATTTGGACGGAATAAAATATTTTACATCATGTATGAAATGAAGACCATTCTAATCTAAACACAGTGAAGAGGACTCCACTCCCCTGCCTCTCTTCAATCTCTGTAGCATGTCAGTGTACATCTTCACCTCTGCCATCTTCTCATGGATACCCTCATCTTGCTCCTCCATCAATGCTACCAGGCGTGCTCGAATCATCTTAAGTCCCATCACTGATGGGCCTGATGAGTCATTTACCTCCTCAGGAAGAACCAAGCCATCATCCTCAACTCCATTTACCATCCAATGCTGGTAGTGAACGACACAGGACCTCATGATCTGACCCCATTGCCATGGTTCATTCGGAATTTCGGTGTGTCCCATCCACCATGGAGTATCATAGCTGGGAATAATCCGGATGGATGTCCCGGAGCTGCGACATCATCAAACTGACATAGGTGGGATGAAAAGATGTGGTCTGGAACAGTGTTCCAGGTGAGCATGGGATACAATGTCAGGACATGAGCGACGGGGCTTGGAACAACAGAAACGATGTTCCTTGCAGCTGAGTACTGCAGGAGTGGCGTAACAAATGTCTGTTGGAAATCTCAGCATTGCCCAAAAAAGTCAGCCGGTCATCCGGTCATCAGTCACTTACATTGATTTCCCATTGCACCCCAGCTTTAAAGTACATGATCCGGGCAGAAGAGGGAGGGTTGTTAGCAGCCTCCATCTGATATTGAGAGATACATGCGCGGATGCGCGATGCAGCCATATTCAAAGTACAAGAAATATCTTGAAGGTTCAGCTTCATGGGTTGCCAGTGATGTCCAGTATTTGGAGTGCCAGATGTGGATGCAGGAGTTTCAGGCATGGCTAATGCAAGAGTGTGACGCTGGGAATGACACTGACAGATGGTGAAGAGCTGATGATATGAGTCACTGATGGATGGATTAGAATTCAAACTCCGACATGGGCTGACCCGGACAATTCCCGGGACTCAATGTTTGGGTGTCAAATATGCGTTTCATCAGCAAAACAAATTCATTCATGTGCACCATCGATCAACGAGGGCTGCAGGTCTTGAAATGCTGCCTGTGCATCCTGAGCTAGTAAGGAATACATTTGAGACTGCCTTCCGGCATAGCATGCATGACCCGGAAGTTGTTTCAACAATGATTCCTGCATCCGGGCACCCCATGTGGTTGCCTTCCACAAGAAAAAGTTGCACGTCCAATCCATCTCTGATTGCACCAATGATATTTCTTCCATCCATCGATCCCGTAGTGCCTTTGCCCGAAGCCAATGAACTCGGTAAACTTGGGATGGGTCCTGTCAGCTCACCACGGAATATATCAAGCATGCCCGAACTCACATTCCTCATTCCAGGAATTTCTGGACCCTCCATGTCGACTTCCACTGACCAGAACCAAGCGAGGGACTCATTTCGCTGACCTCGGGCGTTTGGATCGCCGATGGCAGTGCTGATTTTGAGCTGCTCGCGAAGCAGGGGTTTGTATTTCTGAAGCTGGTCTGGCCCCGGCTCAAGTTGTATCATTTGCTTCCTGGTTTTTGTATATATACTGGCATGTAGGGATACTGCCTGCTGCACTGATGTCACCTGGGACCACGCTCGAGTTTTTAGGGCTTGAGATTTGGCTTGCCTAACTGTTGTTCGGAACAGGATAGCCTTGTTGCACAAGTGAATGCGGAGATTGTGCAGGGCATCATTGGCCTGCCCTTCACGAAGCGACATCTCCAACAGAATCAGATCCTCTGCCATACAGCGTCTGCAATGTTCAACCCCGAGGTTTGATGGCAATGGAATTATGGTGAGCTCAGGGGAGTTTGTCCATGCATCAGATGTCTCGGTGAAATCCGCCGGGTCATCATCGATATCGTCAAGAATATCTATGTTCAAGTCGTCAGGATCGTCATCTGCATCAAATCCCTCTCCCAGATGCGTAAGAGCAGACCGAGTGAATTCATCTATCTGGCCTTGAATACGATCGCATTGCCGGGCGATATCTAATCTCTGTGTCTCCGTCGATCGTCTTCCAATTCTGCGGACCTCGATGAGCAATGCAATTTGGGCCTCTTCAATTGCCAACCCAATGGATATCCATGTTGCCACAGATCTGCGAGAGGGTGCTGCATGACGGGCATTACCCGCTTCTAGTAGTCTAAGCTCGATCTCCTTTTTGCTTGGTGCTAAGTGAAAAATGAATGCGGAGCTCCACGGAGACAAAGAATGTTAACTTACCCTTCTTGATATTGATTTCATATAAATCCATCGCCGCAGGATCCCTGATTCTCTTGGACTGAGCACCATCTCGCTGGCTAACCATTGTGTCTTTAAATTGCCGGGTGCAGCTTCATCAAGTCTGTCGAAAGCCTTGCCACTTTCGGCGATGCCATTCTTCGCCAGCTTGTATTTCCGGCAAAGAGTCCTTTTCATGCGGATCATCTTGCAGAAATTGGAATCGTTCATCTGATAATCAAGACATTCCTTTCGGTGCGGGGATGACATTCCCCGAGCGGCAGGGGAAATCAGGTTGAGACGCGCCCATAGGGTCTCCATGATCTCTCCATCAATCCGGCCAATGCCTTCAATAAAATTTGAAGCATATCGGACATAGCAACTGTCCTGATGTCCATGCACATGCCACAAACCGATTCCAGGAATGATGGTCAGTTCCGGTACCATGTCAAGGTATCGGCTTCGATCCACCCGAACACGAAAGTGCTTGTTGTATTGACAATTGATGTCATAGAAGGTGACAGCCCTGGTAATGCCTTCCATGTTGTGCTGGGCAGCCTCACAAATGGCATAGTCCATGTTCATTTGTCTGCAAATGATGCATGGTCAACTAGTGAATGTCGAATGGCATGTTTGGCTTGCCTTTCCCCTTTCTGAAAATCAACCATCGAGTGAGGGACAAAGCACCCATGCCGGGCGCAGGAACTCCCCCGATTCCTGTGGACTCGAGCTTGTGCCGCGCCGCATTTGCTTGATTGACCGCCCGGTGATTGTTGCAGCTCGATTTTTCCACCGTGTCAGCAGCCTCCGCAAGATGCATGTTATACCTGTCCTTTCCAACCATGAATCCAAGCCCATCTGAAAGCCAAACTTCATCGAGGGGATTAATGGGATGCAGGTGTTCAGCTTTGAAATTTCCGTCCATCACAAATGACCGGGTGTATTTCCAGCTTGGAGTTCTTATCATCGCCGAGTTCACTTCGGTATTGAACATGACTCACTCATCAAGTGATTCATCCCCTGACAAAGATACATTAATCCCAGGCTGAGGACATGCCGGGCAAAATAATGCAAGATCTCCTGCGTTCGGGATGTCAGAACGATGGCCATAGCCATGCCATTTCATGGTCTTCAACTGCCTCCACTGTCGAGCGACTCTCATGAGCTCTCTGTATCGATCCTTGCCACGGCCTGTGTCAACATCATGTCCTTTAGATGAAGCACAAATAGCATTACCGGAACAAGGTGTGGAAACATGCTCGAGGTCATTCGCCGGAGCTTACTGTAATAGTTCATTGCGGAGGTGCCGCATTCAAGGTTGTCCAATAGAAAATCATCCAGCACTCCGAAGGTAAACACGGTCTTCGGCCTGTTAAACGATGCAGGGAAAAATCCATGCCAAAACATTTGAATGTCCGGACTCATGGCATTTGGACAATCACAGCAGCGAACCTCGAGGCGGTGAACTCCAGACTTGTCAACGATGACCATGGTGTTTTCCTTCGGCTGGAACTCAGGTCCCGACACAGACGGAAGATCTTCGGGCTCAAGCTGGTCTTCAGGTTCATCTCCTTCAAACAAATCCCACCTATCTGTGAGCACCGGACATTGCTTGCCATCATGCCCGAGGTGTATGGTGAGTCCCACATGAGCGAGACAACTCTGCTCGAAGAATTGACCATTCCATTGACTGATCCAGTGGAAAGGATTGCAACGATGTTGACTCCTGCAACAGCCCGTGCAATAGAGAGGCTCGCCAAGACAATCTTGACATTTGTAGACCCCATCCTGGTGGTGCATCTCCTGTCTTCTGGTGGAGCTTCTCGATCCAGGAGGTGATGCAGATATGATTCCTGCCTTGGCAGCCATTTCCTGAGGTAGTCATTTTGACTCTGCATTTTTTATATTTAGCTATAGTTTGAATGACACTCCAACATTTAACATGAACTTGCCATGGTTTTTGGGAGTTGCAATGGCTCAAATGAGCCTTGGTCTTGCTCGTAAGTATTGTCAGGAAAGTCATCCCAAGGAGGTGGTGCCTGAACAGGCTGAAGTGTTGGTGATTCTGGGGGAGAGGGAGGCATGGACCTGTAGGCTCGTCGTCTTGTGCTTGCAAGTGGGACCTTGACCCAAATCTTTCTACCCTTGCTGCCCCTTGCTTCTACCCTGTGGGATTTTTGCAATGGGGTGCATCTACCTATCTTCATCTTATTTTATAATGCTAATGTTGCAAGCAAAGCATCTGCTCAGGTGGAATGAATTTTTATTACATTGTGGTGTCATACAGTCCTGCCGACTCATTACAAATTTATGTCCATTTATGGCTTCGGGACCAATATAGCTCAATTAAGCTACTGTTAGGCTTTTGTCAAAGATCAACTTCTGTCAATTCGTTCATTCTTCCACCTTGCTTATCCTCAGCCCATTCTGCAATTTGATTCACCATGGCAAGGACGGGTCATTCCACTCACTTGACTTCCAGCAGAAATAGGGCACGTCAACCACAGACACAGAAGCTCACGGAAAACGAAATTTCGGAGTTGAAGAACTACCTTCCTGAGTGGACCGTGGCCAAAAGGGGTGAGAAGCAAGGGGTTTTCACTGCAATTGCCAGGGCAGCCAGGTTGTTTGCTCCTAAAGTCGACCAAGGACAATGGAAAAAGAGGAAGCAGGTGATGCGTCTTCGTTGTGTTGAAAAACTACAATTTTAACATCTTATTCCTCCATCAACTCTCAGATGTATAACACTTGGTTGTTCAACAACAAGAAAAGGAAGGAAAGGAAGGACATGATAAAGTATGGGAGGAAATGGACGCCTAGGATGGTGGTCTACCAGCAGAAGCGCGAAGAGGTGCTAAAGAGGATTGAGGACGAGTCCGGGGCAAAGCCGGGAGATCCCAGTATGTTCAAACATTATCAGGGGGCTGTGAAGAGAGTCATGGCTGAATTGGACGATGACAAGTTGGAGAAGGCAAAAGAAACAGCGGAAGAATGGTCAAACAGCTTTCCTCCTCCGGAGATACAAGCAGAAGTTGCTCGTAAGAAGGGACCGGCATATATGGAGCACTTTTCGAAAGAGATGTGGAGGCAATGCGGGATGAGAGTTTTTGTGTTGTCAGCTTGGAAGAATGAACAGGGAGAGGTTCTGTTCGGGATGTAAGTCAATTGTGTCCGTCATCGCCGATCTTGGATCTCAATATATGTGTGCAGGCATGATGATAATGAGGCATTAGGAGATGGGGACAGCTTCATGAAGACAAAGGACTGGGAGGACATTGAGCCAGTATGGCAGGAGGACGACAGGTCAAGGGAGGTCGCAAAAGAGTCAGAAAACCAGCTTTTGAACTCGACACAGATGGAAATGGGATGCCGTTGCTTCCAGACATCACGGAAACAAAACTTGAGGAGAAGAAAGCCATAGTCAGGGCGTTTCTTACATTGCACTACAGTGAGTCTTTCGTGGCAACATCTGAGCTGTTGCTGAATGCGTGGACACAGGAATATGTTCCGGGAATGACAAGGCTGTTGTGCCATGGAGTGCCCTCATACAAAGTCAGGATGACTTTGTGGCAAGGAAGTATCTTCCAGCGGATATTGACCTGAAGGAGCCTTCGAAGTTGCAAAACTGGGACACAACGGCCTTGCTCAATTTCTGGTATGCTCAGCAGGAAACAGGAAAAGATTCAACATTTCTGTTCAAAGCATGGAAGAACAAGGATGGGGACATGGTACCATCTGTGGTATCCGGCAAGTCGCCATCGCGTCTGACTCGTCAAGTGAGAATGCAGAAGAGTGGAACTCTCTGAAGGCCCCGGGATCCATCAACCAAAGCCGAGAGTGATACCGACAGTGAAACTCATGACAAGGAGGATGACATTGATGATGACTCGGCTGATGGTCGATCCCCACTGAAGAAACCCAGACAAATAGCACACCCATCTTCAGCACCCAACGAGACAGAAGTTCCATGTTCAATGCCGGAGCCTCGCCCGGCCAGGCCGGCCAAGGCAGGTGCACTTTTGACATCATGGATGGGCGACCTCCTGGCCGGGATCACTGAGGAAGTGGAAGAGAGGAACGCATCGCCGGAACCAAGGAGTATACAGGGCAAGAAAGCTGTCATTGAACCATCCGCAAGGACCACCCGGAGTAAGTCTCAAAAGCCGGTAGAGAGTACACTTCGAGTAACCAGGGCAAGGGGAAGGAAATAATGTACATATACCAAACTGCCCCCATGTTTACCACATTTTCATCATTTGTCACACTTCTCAAAACACAGTGTCCCACTTCCAAAATGTTGAATCCTAAGCACCGAGTTCCGGACGAATCCTGATCACTGAGTTCCGGACGACTCCCGATCACCGAGGTCCGGCACCCAGGTATCAATCATTGGTAGTTGGTATTAGAGATTAGGGTTTGTGCATCATCTAAAATACATTGGAACTGTCATTGATATACATGAAAAATTCAGTGGTTCACATGATTTAAGTATGTGAATGAAAATCCAAATATCACGAAACCCGATCACCGAGTTCCGGATGAATCCCAATCACCGAGCTCCGGACCCCGGGAATCAATAATTGGCTGTTGGAATGGGACAATCGGGTGTGTGCATCATCTAAAATCAATTGGAAATGTCATTGTTATACATGAAAAATTCAGTGGTGAACATGATGTAAGTATGTGAATGAATATCCAAATATTTACATATGGGGTTGATCATCACACTTTTCAATGAGGGTATCTAATACAAGCAGCAATTCAGAGCTCATCTGTTTGGCCCTTTGCAACCTCCGGAGGTCCATATCAGCTCTTCTGAGTTTGTCGGATGTGTCAGCCCAAGCCACTCGGAATGGTCGGTCGGCCTCGAGGAGTTGATGTACGGTAGGCTCCGGAAGATGGCCATGACGCTGTTGGTAATGGTCCAGGCGATCCAGAATTGATTCAACTTCAAGAACATTAGCAGAATGATACATGATGAACAATTAAATACTCACATTCTGTTTGATCATATGACCCTAGGGGCATGAACTCCCTAAGCATGGCACGCAGGTCTTCATTGCTGAGTTCCAGTATGGGGGACTGACATTTAGGAGGTGTTGCATGTGCTTGGGACATCACATCAACAATAAAAATGAGATTGTATGAGTGAACTCACCTGGAATTGCTATTCCTGGGATAGCCGGAGCATCAATCTCAACATCAGCACATTCCGGTGCTTCATCACAATCAATAAGATCATCATCAGGCCCTAGGTACAAGTCCGGATCGTTGAACAAAGGCAGTTCCTCAGGCTGAGCCGGGCATAAATGATCTGGATGGATTGAATGAACATCCACAGTTGGACTATCTAAAGGTGAAGTGAGAAACCTACCAGAAACTGCATCCAAGACATCCGGAACACCTGATGACCCAGAATCATAGTCGATCTCATCATCCGGCCCAAGGTATACATCTTCACATGGATCTAATAAATGTCCAGTCAATTGTAAGATATACTCAAAGCAACACATACCTGATGAAATCCGGGACTCAGTCTCATCATCCGGCCCAAGGTATACATCATCCAGTGCATCTGGTCCATCTCCGGTCAATTGAGAGCTGTACTGAAAGCACAACATACCTAGTGAAATCCGGGACTCGGTTGAATCATCCACATCCATTGAGTTGTATTCAGTGACCGGAGGTTCATAAAATCTGACTGCTGGTTGAGATCTCATGATGTCTGATCAACTGATCAAACTGATTGATAACTGATAACTTCGAAGTTCAACACATGGCTGGCAACGGCCGAAAGTTGAACCACGACCAAACAAAGACAAACAATCAATGCTTATCAAGATTGTCCTTCAATTGTCTGGTTTCTTTTGAAACTTCATCCAAGTGATCACAGATTTCAAACTTATCTCCAGCTTTTCACATCTTTCAAGTCAATCCAAATGTCTACTTCAGTTGAAACCTCTTTGGCCAGTCTCAAGGCAACCACTGCTCAGATTGTGGGCATCATCGCCGGGGCTCGGCTCATGCCTGCCGGCACTGGCCAAGCCCACCTTGCTCTGACAGCACAAGTCACTAATCTTGTGGTAAGTACCATTCATGTGTTAATTTTACTTTTGGTTTTTCTAAGATCTGGGTAGGCTGAGATTGTCCGGGAGCATGAGAAAGGGCCTTACATGCCCGGCATCATTGCATCCTGCTCCAAGGAGTTGATGAGAGTCAGGTCCATGACTCCCTGGGTGTGGCCCAACTGGCACAGCATCGGCCATGACGACCCCCAGGTGTTGAAACACTCCTGGTGCAGCAAGATTCGCGCCTGGGAGGCATTAGGTGACCATTCAGGTGATCTCCCTGTCATGCCTAACCCTTCCATTGGCCCAATCACTGTGGACCTTCCCTCCCCACCCGTCGTCACCAGCAATGTTGCTGGTTCTTCCACCCACGCCACCTCCGAGCTCTGGGACAAAGGAAAAGGTAAGGCGGTTGTTGCTGACCCAGAGCCGGAGGTGGAAGGGAGCAGGAAGAGGAAGTCCCCCATGATGTCTGGACACTCTTCCTCACCTCCAAAGTTGGCGAAGAAGGGTCGCAAGCGGGTCAAGGCAACTCGCCATGTGAAGCCGAAGGTGTTTGTGGAGTCGGAAGATGATGAAGACACAATTGTTCAGGTATGTCGTCCAGCTCATTGTTTTCATTCTCTCAATTTTCTGTAGCCTATTTCGAGTGGAGTGCCGGCACTCAACGTTCCCCAGCCTTCCACAATTGGTGTAGGGATGCCTCATTCCCCTCGTTCACCATGTTCCCCAAAGAAGCAATTGTTTGGTCCTGCTTCAGTAAGTAATATTTAGTTGTCTGGCACTTGGAAAAATGCTTATATATCATCAGCTCATTGCCGGCAGTCCACCCAAGGTGATGGTGAGTCATGATTCTTTGTCCGGACCTCCCGCCTGTACTTACCCATTGTCAGGCCACCTCCGGCAGTCGTCCGGAGGTCGTCGAGACCCCCCAGGTAATGTCCAGCACTCTGGCTGAGGAACCTGCAGTCATGGATACAGGTGATATTCTCATTCCTGGCCCAGTGAGTACTCTAATGAATTCCAATGAGTCCATCAACTAATGGAACCCACAGAACAACCCCTGCCATTATTGCACCCAGGAGAAGTGGCCCTGCGCCACTCGGTTGGACAGGAGGACCCGTGCCCCATGTTTGTTGTGCGTCCACTGCACCACCAAGAAGATCAAATGTGTCCCAGCATCCATGGGATCCCCGCCAAAACGTATTCGAGGGAAGTCTACCACCCGGCAGGCTCGCTCCAGGACACCTTCCAGAGCTCCCTCCAATGCGCCGGCTGCCTCACAGTCCAAAGCCCGAACTCGCAGTCAATCTTGTGGCCCCTCCGGCACTCCAGCTGTCCCTGCTGTGACCACACCCAAGGCACAGTCCTGTGGGCGCAGCAAGACAATCACTGCCCCCAAGACACCTGCACCTGCACCAGCTTGTGAGTCACCCCAATTGTCTATGACCATCTGACCTTATCTTTCACTTAGCTATTCCGTCTTCAAGCGCCGCAGTGCCTCGTCTGGCACTCAATGTGCCCATGCCGGATCTCCATTCCATGGCAATTGCTATTCGGGATGGTGCTGCTCGAATTGCTCTTCTTGAGGCTCATGTGGCGGAGCAGGATGGTAAGATTGATACCCTGCAACACCTCCATGAGGGCCTTCGTCGCAAAGTCATGGACAGGCACCCTTCATTTCCACTTCCCGACTCTCCTGTCAATGCAACCTTTTTGCTTGATCAATCTGTCCCCCTGTCCATCTCACCCCTCCCATCTGCACTTGCTCCCCTCATTGACTTGGATATGGCAGGAATGGAGCCTCCATCTCCGAAAGTCCAGCCTGCATCTATCATTGAGGGTCTCATATTTGAGCTGAGCCAGATTCAGCCTGAGGGTCCACAAACGTCCGGCGAACTTGTGGACCCAGATGATCCGGGCAACCTTGTGCCAGAATATGATTCTGATGATATGGATGTTGAGGTGAAGGTTGAACCCTCTGCTGATGAGGGTGAAATGGCTACATAAGTGTATGTTCATAGATGTATATACAATGTTTGAATGAATGTCAGTGCTGGATGCCAAATCCGGAAATCCGGAACTGGATACTGGAAATTCACAATGGATATTTCACGAATGCCGGATATCCGGCTACCTCAAACACAACACACAATTTAAAGAATTTGAAACGTACCTGTCGAGTTACCTTGTGCCAGGTGCCGGGTCACATTGTGAAACATATCATTCCATATATCTTAAGTGCCGAACCCCGAACCCCAGGACCCTGGAGTTGGGACTCATCACCATGTGACAGATATTGATCCACATATTTGATGTGCTGAGGCACTCGGGAGTTAGAACAATGTGAGGCAATACAAAGATATTGATTGACACATGTTCAGTGCCGAACCCTGAACTCCGGCACCCGGCACTCAGGCCTTGGAACTTATAACAATGTGAAAGATGTCGATGCACATTTTCTATCACTGAACCCCGAACCCCGGCACCCGGAAGTTAGAAATATGTGAGGCAATACCAAGATATTGATTTACATGTGGGGAGTGCCGAACCCCGAACTCCGGCACCCGGCAGTTGGGAATCTGGACTCGGGACTCATAACCATGTGAAAGATATCGATCCACAAATTTAACCACCCAACCCCGAACCCCAGCACCCGGGAGTGAGAACAATGTGAGTCAATACAAAGATATTGATGTACACATGTTGAATGCCGAACCCCGAACTCCGGCACCCAGCACTCGGGACTCGGGACTTGGTACTCATAACAATGAGACAGATATCAATCCACATATTTTAACACCGACCCCGAACCCCGCCACCCGTGAGTTAGAACCATGTGAGGCAATACAAAGTTGAGTCCCGAATCACGATCACCGAGTGCCGGGTTACCATGTGAGGCAATACCATGATATTGATTTACACATGTTGAGTGCCGGAGCTCGGGGTTCGGCACTCAACATGTGTAAATCAATATCATGGTATTGCCTCACATTGTGCTAACTCCTGGGTGCCGGAGCTCGGAAGTCCGGAGTCCCGAGTGCCAGGTGCTGGAGTTCAGGGTTTGGCACTCAACATGTGTAAATCAATATCATGGTATTGCCTCACATTGTGCTAACTCCCGGGTGCCGGAGCTCGGGGTTCGGCAGTCAAAACAGTGTGAAAGACCTCGATCCACATATTTTATGTGCCAAACCCTGAGCTCCAGCACTCGGGGTTCGGCACTCAACATGTGTAAATCAATATCATGGTATTGCCTTACATTGTGCTAACTCCCGGGTGCCGGAGCTCGGGGTTCGGCAGTCAAAACAATGTGAAAGACCTTGATCCACATATTTTATGTGCTGAACCCCGAACTCCGGCACCCGGCACTTGGGACTCGTGACTTCCAAGCTCCGGCACCCGGCACTCGGCACTCGGGACTTGGTACTCATAATGTGAAAGATCTTGAGCAACATATTGTCAGTGCTGAACCCTGAACCCTGGCACCCAGCACTTGTGACTCAGGACTCAGAACAATGTGAGGCAATAGACACTTATTGATCCACACATTCTAAGTGCCGAACTCCGAACTCCGAAATCTGGTAGTCTACTATTTAGGGGTTCGCGGTTCGGTACTCGGGCTTTTGCACTTGAGACCAAAAACAATGTTAGGCAATAAAATGACTTTGATCCACACATTTTTGGTAGATATCTTTTTCATCTCAAATCTCAAATCTCGAGTGCCGAACCCCGAATCCCGAAATCCGGTAGTCTACAATTTCGGGGTTCGGTCCTCAGGACTCAGACACATGTCAGGCAACAACAAAACTTTGATCCACACATTTTTGGTAGATGTCTGTTTTGTCTTGAATCTCGAGTTTCTAGTTTCTAGTTTCGGTACTCTGCACCCGCACCCAGCACTCAGCACTAGATGACTCCACACATGGACTTTAAATCTTTCACCTTGTGTGTTGTGTTTCGGGTGTCCAGGTATCTGGAATTCAGGAAATCTCTAGTTTGAATCTCCAGTTTCGAGTTCCTGGATTCGGGACTTGGCACCTGGCACCCGGCACCTCAATTATCGATGAATGTCAGACATGATGAATTCAGGTTTTCGTGCTTCAGGGTTTAGATTTTGGTGGTCAATGGTAGGTATATGCACTCATAGGGTGCATGTATCCTATGTGTTTGATTCTCTGGTGGCTACATCAGCTGTATGTCTTTATGATACATATCTAGGCCCACCCATATATGTAATATATTACCTCACATTGGCCCACCTGTCTATGCAATAAATATTTTACTGCACCCTCGGCCCACCCATATATGTAATATTCTCTCACCTCGGCCCACCTGTATATGTAATATTCTCTCACCTCGGCCCACCCGTATATGTAATATTCTCTTACCTTGGCCCACCCGTCTATGCAATAATATTTGCCTTGCATCTCTCTTCAGCCCAGCTGTCTATAATATCCTACTCTACATACTACCCAGATGGGCCCACCCATCTCTGTCGGGGATTATATCCCCCTGGCCCATCCGTCAACATCAGAAATCATGTTTCCCTCGGCCCACCCATCTCTCCCGAAAATACAAGTCTCCCGGCCCACCCATCTCCATCGGAAATAATATTCCCCCCGGCCCATCTGTCAACATCAAGGATATACATAACCTCGGCCCATCATCCGCTGGCCTGTCTTTGACGGGATATTATGTGGGTCGGGTGACCTGTATAGTACGGAGTTTGTCACTGAAGGGGCTCCAAATTCCATCTACAGTTACATTCAGACCTGCGCCCACATCTTGTGATGCCAAGCCAACAAGTACAAGCATATCCACCGTCTGGAGCTTATCCCCTTGGAAATTGTGATATTGTGCTCCTGCAGACACAGAATGATGGTGAGATACCAATGTCTTATTAGCATCATTGTACTAACCCAGTCCTCTAGATCAAGTCATAGTTGCACAAGTTCGAATGGTATTCGGCTTGTCAACGAGAGGTTCTGCGCTGCCTCCCGAACTTTCTGAGCCACTTCTTTACATGCAACTCTCTGAAGTAATCTCGCATCCACAGGATGATAATGCAGTCATGATGTACTGTGTCAAGCGACAGTTCGAGACCGGTCCTGATGGTACACGAGTGAGGCTTGGAATGATTGTACCGCTTGTTGATGTCACTCATGCGATCGAGTTGATTCCTGAATACGGTCAAAGAGTTAATTGTGATGTTACTGCTGCGACATCCTTGGAACTTAATGATACCTTCTACCTCAACAGTTTTTCAGACAAGGAATGGTATCACACATTGCACACGGATTTTGGTAGCTCGTTTCATCCAACAGTGTACCAGTAGTAGTAGGAATTATATTAGCGTGATGTTAAGATGGGCAGACTCAATAGTGGTTCTCAAAGTTAACTTTGTATAGAAATTTCAAATGTTGAGCATTTTGGAATTTGCCGGTTAATTGAGGCTCCGACACTGACACATTAACCCTAACCTTATACTCAGACCGTCATCATCTACTGCAGTCTGCGACACCATCTTTCAATATCATTATGCCTCAGGAATCCGATCGTTCAAGGCTCCTTCACAGCCTCAAACAAACTAGTCATGACCTTACTATTGCGCGATACATGGAGTTAGTTGAGTTTATGGTAGATGAACTACTAGTAGATGAGGAGGAGGACTCATCAGAGATCAGCGACACTGCCAGTGGTCATAGTGGGTCTGATATCAGCATACGGACAGCATCACCAGCATGGCCTGAATCCCCTACCTCATCGGTCACATCTGCCTCGTCAATCAATTCCCTTGTATCACTCTCAACAGCATACTCGAGCGTCCTATCACACGATATCCCAGACATGTGTGAACGAGTTTTTACACAGTTCATTGACGCAATCGGTGCATTGCATGATGAGGTGGAGAAATGTTGGGTCCTTACTGTCCGTCCACGTCTGAGTCGCGCTCCTCAGCTACACTTGCTGGAGGAGTGGGCTCTGTTCTCAACTGACAAATTTCGACGCAAGCTTCACGTTGATGCAGACATATTTGCCGAACTTACGAAGTTAATCCAAGGGCACCCTATCTTCCATAACAACTCAAACAATCCCCAACTTCCCATCGCAGTTCAGCTCGCTGTCTTTCTCAATGGTGTTGGCCATTATGGCAATGCAGCAACTACTGAAGACATTTCTGACTGGGCCGGAGTGTCCGTAGGGACCGTCTATAACTGCTACAAACGCGTGATGATTGCGCTGTTGCAGCTTCATGACTGAGCCATTCATTTTGATCCGCTTGACCACGAGGACCAAGTTGAACGAGAGCGAGCGAAAGCCTATGTAGAAAGAAAAACATGTCGTGAGTGGCGTGGAGGTTTTCTTTGTGTAGATGGGACTCCATCCCCCTTACATGAAAAACCTGGTTGGCATGGGGAGGGTTTCTTTGACAAAAATTCGGACTACTCTTTGACAGCACAGGTAAGTATCAGTTCGGTGTGCAGCACAGTAACTTACAATTTAAAAGGTCGTTATATTCCCTCATAACCTTCGTATTGTGGACTATGTCATCGGCGTACCTGGAAGTCTTCATGACTCGAACGTATTTGCACGAACGAGGGTTTCCCGGAACCCTGAGTCGTTTTTTGGTGCAGGAGAGTGGTTGTGGGCCGACTCGGCATATGCTGCACGAACCTGGTGTGTGCCACCATACAAACGGCCACCAGGAGGGAGCTTGATGCCAGACCAAAAGATATTCAATACTAACCTGTCGACGGTGAGTATCAATGGCAATATATATTAGTAGTCCTCACCCAATGTCTAGGTTCGTGTTCGTTCAGAACATTTTTTCGGCTCTATCAAAGGCCGGTTTCAATCCCTGCGGGAGCTTCGCATCCCAATCCAAAGCCAGAAGGACCTCGACTACGCAAACATGTGGATCCGTTCATGCTTCGTTCTGCACAATTTAATCATCGAAATTGAGGAAAAATCAAACCATGAGAACTCAAATGTCCGCTTCTATGAAGAACCTCGGAGGCCAAGGCAAACTGGTGCTGACGCTGATGCAGGAGAGGATGATCAGCGAGAGGGCGGTGGTGCAGTAGGTGATCAAACTTACATTGGAAGTGTGGGGCAGGATTTTCGCAACACGTTAAAGACACGGTTGCTTTCCTCGTTGGCGCAAAGGAATTAGCAAGTATATATGGCGCAAACCTGTAGCATTTAGGATTGTCAATTAGAAGCTCTTCCTCTTCTTTAGTACCCAACGAGGGAAATTTGCGCAAACCTGTAGTATTTATGGTCGTCAATTAGAAGCTCTTCATCTTCTTTAGTACCCAATGAGGGAAATTTGCGCAAACCTGTAGCAATCATGCTTGAGATTTTCTTGAGAAAGTACCACTCATATTTCTAAATGAACAGTTGCATGATGACACGGTACAAACCTACTTTAGCTTTGATCAAAACCACGCTCCATAGCAATACGACGAATCCAAGCCTCCTCCTCTTCTTGACGTGCATGAGACAGCTCGAGTTCAATTCTTGCAATCTCCATTTGCCGAGTCATCCTCTCCTGTTGGTGGTGATGATCTTGTTCAGCAAGACGCATTGCATGCTCCCACTCATCACGAGCACTGCGGGCCTTGAGATCACAAGCCCATATTTCGCTCTCGAGCTTCATGCGTTTATAGCGTTCATGCTCGGCACGAACCTCATGTTTGCTATCAAGGTGCAGCATCAGAGATTCTGCTGTTTGGGACATCCTTTCTGTGGTCTGGTCAAGAGTACTGCTGCCAGGGCGTTTGCGTGATGATGAGGGGGGACACTGAGATGCACTTGAAGGAGATGGACGAGACTGTTTTGTAGCAAGAGAAGGTGAACTTTCACGACTTCCCTTGAGTGAACTGACACGAAGAGACTGTAGTGCTCGGCTGGCACCAATATCTGAGTCCTCTGAGTCAATGGGCGTAGACTGACGACTGGGTGAAGACTCCTTGTAATCGGGAAAAAAAGACAGTGAATTGTCGACTGGGTTTTTTTGGCTAGCGGCGAGTGTTCAGGAGAGTTTAATGATATCATGCCTGGGCCAAGTGCGTCAGAGGTTGAGATGGGAGGGAGCTGGGGTCGTTGGTACCACTGTGGCAATGGAACCAGTGAGAATGAATCCGGCGTGTTGCTAGGACTATGGTCTGAAGGTAATAGTGGCGATGGCTGGAGTGATGCTATGCAGGGGGGCTGGTCAACAATCATATCATCTGTCACACCATTGTCCATAGTGTGACTATTAATCTCAACTATTTCTCCATCCTCAGGATCATCGTCTGCATGAGCGTCATCGTCACCTGTAGCCGGTGGTTTTGAAATATTAAAATGTTCCAATGCAGCAGAGGCAAAGTCTTGCCCTGCATCTGCAGTAGAGAAGGCATGATTGAAGGCTGGATTGGTCCGCCACCAGCCATGAAGCTCAGGCCACCAGGGAAATTTCTCAAGCCTTGTATCTGATGGAGACATGATTAAGACATGCGTAAATCAACGCAGCAGAGACTTACTGATCAACGACTTCATCTTTGGATCCTCTTGAAGCTCTGCATATGTCTTTCCTGCTCCTGACTGCTTGAGGTCCTTATTAAACTCATTGTATTTTTTCCAGAGTCTGAAACATCTTATCAGTGATTCTAGTAGACAGATGATGCAAGAACTGAATACTTACATGCCAAAACGAGTTGAGACAGGTTTGATAAATGCCTTAGGGTCCTCCTTGAAGAGTCGTTGAACCTCTGGATCTTCATCATTCGAAAATACAGCTTGTGCAACCTGCAAATAGACGACATCTCTTGAACTACCGCTCTGCTTCTTCTTCCGACCTTGCTCCTTGGCATCCTTTGCTGAATCAGAGAAAAGCTTGATGCGGGCATCTTCATTTTCCTTGCACCAGGCAAGTAAGCGTTCAGTACGAGCACCACGGACCCCCTCCCAATGAATAGTACATTTCTTCCCAGTGTCCACACTAGTGGATGTATTGCCTCGGACTCCACCACCTCGACCTCTTTGACTTGTGCGTGACATGATACAGGGTGTTCTTAACACAGCGATTAAGGATCAGATTGGAGCTTGACCACCATCGACGCCAATGACAACGACGAGCAGGCAGGGCATACCGGAGTTCGAAAGCTGCCGTACCGGCAGCATCCGAATTCGCAAATTTTGGCTGAGAATTTCTTTCTAGGTTTGACTTTGAGAACCGTTAATAACGCGAACTTTGTAGATCTCCGTGACTTTACCTCACCATAAGCCATCTCCAACCAATCGGATGCTTCAGGGTGCAGGTCGTAAGTCACCAAACTTCTTTGACAGCTTAAGCGACTTAAGTGAGAACTTGGGTCTTTTTCAGATGTCTTATCACAAGAATCAGGCCATCAGCGAAACCACTGAAATGAACGCTTACTTGCGCGCGTTACGGACACTTACGAGTGCTTACGACTTCACTAGCGAACTCATCCTTCTGGTGCGTCGGACTTCAACACTGATGTCTGACATGCTTTTAAGCAGTTTGTTTTTGGCATAGCTCAGGTCAAGCGTTCGTAACGTCCGTTTTTGGTTAAGCTAGTACAATCACAGTTTGTGGCCACTGCAGGTGTATCAATGCATTGCGCTCGCACTTGCACTAGTTGCATTTTTTGTTTCGTTGCGGCTCAACTGCACCATGTCGTCTATATTATTTTAAAGATCAAATCAAGCCCATGTTATCTTCAGAGTGCGCTACCAGTGAAGTCGTAAGCGTTCGTAAGTGTCCGTAACGCGCGCAAGTTAAGCGTTCATTTCAGTGGTTTTGCAGATGAGCCTTTCTCTGTGCAGGTCTGGAGAAACTCGAAAGAACCGAGTAAGGTCCGAGTGATAACAGGGTACCGGAACCGGCAAAAAACTACGAAAGGCAAAGAGAAAGGGCGACAAAATAGGCCTACCGCAAAAGCGTGAAAGATAAGACCCACACCCTTACGGTAGCGGGAGTATTATTTACATGTATTGAAACACGATTGGCTGATTCTTAAATCCATTTGTATAACCTGCAGGCCATATTACGCCTAAAACCACTATGAACGATTCACTCATACGCGTTACGGCCACTTACGATCACGATTTCAGTAGCGCCCTCATCGATTGGACAGTGGAGATGCTCCTCAATGTTATTATTTTATTTCGCCATTCTAAACTCACGAGAGATGAAGAACTGAAGGTTTCGATCCATGATAATCTTTCCCATCTCACTGAAGATAACATAGGAGCTAAGGCAATGTCAATAACGTGCGCGAACCGACTCTAGCCATATGTGGCTCCCAGAAAGCGCCTCATTTCTGAGGTGTCGAGGTCTGCTAGTCCCAGATTCATATCGAATCGGGATAGCAGAATCCGTTGCTAACCAGCATGTTTCAGACTCCCCTCCCTACGGCATTCTTATTATCTTATATACTGGTGAGGTTCAAGACGTAAATTTCCCTGTTTTTTGACAGCAAACTGCATTATGGCCCATGTGGAGCTTGACCATCTGCAAGCATGCTTGAACTTCGCACTCGACACACTCCGCAAGGAAATGGACAAATCTCGGCTTCCCCCTCTGAGCCAACAAAGCTCGGTGGCACACCCATTGGATGATTCAACCACATACCTACCAAGTAAGGGGTTGTTTGAGGCTCGCCGCCTCTCTCTAGGTATGTCATATTTGCTGTTCATGCATAAACGCATAACCCTAATTACTATCCGTCAGCATGTCTGGTTGGTTACTAACTGATTCCTGGTATATTTTATTCATCTGAGCCTTACCTCTTTCTAGGGAGAGCTAAAGAACCTGATCCAGTCGCCTTTGGATAGGTGTGTAGAACAGGTGTTTGCAGGTTATGATGCTGCCTGCACTGACACCCTTATCAAGACTGGCATCATCGACTACCTGTCCGATGTCCCAAACCCCTCCCAAGGTGTCCCAGCTATTGAGCTGGCCTCAAAGTTTGAACTTGATTCTAAGAAACTCGTTCCCATTCTCCGTTGCTGTGCAACCAATGGTTGGGTCAGGGAGACCTGTGATTCTTCGTTTGCTTTAAACAGATGCTCGCGCACTTTGATTAAAGGCAATGCTGGTTGGAAAGTAAAATTTCCGTATGTTTTTTTACTCCATCACGCTTGTCAAGGCTAAATATCGAGTAGTATACCTAGGTTTATGTCAATTATAGAAACTATCCCACACTGGGTGGCGGAATCCGATTGGAAACTATCGCGTTCTCCAGAGCAGACTGCGTTTCAATTAGCGTTGAATACACCCTTATCAATATTCTCTTGGGTCGTGGAGAATCCAGATGTTCTCGTTCCACTTGCGGACCATCTCCAAGTCAGTTGTTTCACGAGAATTACGGAGCACTTATTGGACGTTTACCATGACTGTTCTAGGTCTTTGGTGACATGTCTACGCCCAGTATCGTGGCAGACTACCCATGGGAACAGTTGCAAACCCCCGTCATCGTTGATTGTGGGGGTGGAGAGGGCGGTCTAATTTCGTCCATTCTAGATGCGTAAGTCGGTGTACGTATTCCTATTCCAGAGGTATCTCAATCATAACAGGCATCCTTCCTTCCGAGCCGTCGTGCAAGACATGGAGAGTGTAGTCGCAGTAACAAGTTCGATCATGAAAGAACGCCGCCCTCGTGACATCGAAAATGGTGTGCTCAAGGTGGAAGCCCACGACTTTTTTTTCAGCCCCAGCCTCGGATCGGAAACGAGTATAGCTTCATTTTGCGTCATATAATGTGAGTACTCGTTCTCCTTACCCCGAATTTATTCATACCAGTCTTGCGCCAAAGGCATGACTGGCCAGACAAAGAAGCGGTCAGTGTGCTCACATCCTGCTTCAATGACGTACTAGCTAGCTGACTTTGACTTAGGCGATGATACTGGGGAATGTAGCCCGTGCACTGGGTCCCAAGGTCAACAGCCACATCTAGTAAAGATCAATGTGCTATATCTGATGTATTTTACAGTCCAAGATACTCATCGTGGACACGGTAGCAGTCCCGAATGTAGATTCGACTGCAACAACGAACATGAAATCCTTGACGCTTGATAGCGGAGCTAAAGATCCTGACCACAGGATTCCATCTCATTTTGGTTCAGCATCTAGAATCGTAGGCGGATTATCTATGCACATGCTGACCATGTTAAATGGTTGGGAGAGGTCTTTGGTGCGTACAGAAAAAAGTTTGACGACGTATTACTGAAGATTAAACAGCGTGAGTGGGAGAAATTGGTGAAGGGATGCGGGCTCCATATCACGAATGTCTACCCGCTACGAGCTCACACTTCCATTATCGAATGTGCACTTGATACACGAGCATTGCTGTAAAATAATCTGAAGTAATGTAATGTCCTCTTCCTTTGATGGAACCCACGTCTGTTGGACGGTAGCCATAGTATTCGAAGCAGTGGAAATTTAAGCTGGCGACGGTGCGTTCGGTAAGCGTGCATTTTCCTTGCTCGTTCGTGGGGAAGAAGGCCCAATGACTAGCTGCCGTGTGGTAGTTCAGCATACGATGTGAAGGTCCGGCAGAAGTGATTCGTTTTGAAGGCCGTGCCGTAGGTTGAGCCATAACCGAAGCTGAGCCTATAATGTTTTCTCGTTTCCCGTCCCACAAACTCATAACAAGGTGGCCCCCCTGTTTATTGAAGAGGAAACTCAGCTGCACCTGCACCATTATAAATCTAAGTACTCATCCACGAAGTATACCAACGACTGTAACTGCGGCAAGATGGGAGCATGGGTGAGGTGTCCGGGAATGGAACTAGCGGCAAAATAATCGAACTCACTGATCATGACTCGGTGCCGAGTGATATAATTGTGTACAGCATGCTGCGGCCATAGACACAAATCCGGTACTCTTCTGGTGTCTGGTCAAAGGGTATTAGCTAGTGTGCAGGATGGCACTGGCATGATTCTTCGGGGCGCTAGTACTAGTTGCTGCAGGGCATATTGGTGTCCATAGACCACATGAGACGGCGTTTGCGCCAGAAGATAGACGCATTCATGGAACCAGAGAAGAAGATGCGTTCGACAGCAGTGAAAGCGACTGAGCACTCACCGAAGGTGGAATGCTGATCAGAATCATCAGATATTCACTTGAGTGCCGTCAAAGAAGGCATTTGAGGCTCGCTCAGAAGTCCGTAACTATCTTGCCTCAAAGAACGGAAATCAAGCATTACTACTCCCACCTATCCCAAATGCAGATTCTGCTTCATCCGAGCCTCCGTCAACTACAACTAATACTCCACAGAAACGGAAGAACCTCTTTGGGTTTGTGGATCTCCCAGTCACTCCAGAGCAAGCAATGCGTGCAAAATCCAAATTGTTTCGGTGAGTTCAATGGGAAACTCTCCCTGTCAGTGCCAAACGCTGTCCATTGAAGGCGTTTGCAATCATAATCCACTTAGTTGTACCTCATGCTGCCGACGTCGAGTGTTATTTCTCGGGTCTGAGCGGGGTACAATCTGTAAAACACTGCAACCTATCCGTTCAGACTTTCAAGTCTCTTAGCAAGCTACGCCAATTTCTTGCACAAAGTGGATGACGAAGCCGGCAAGCCAGCACGTCGCAAACATGCCCATATGCACACTCAACCAGAAGATGGACTTGACATAGCCTTAGCAAACGAACTTCAAAGGTCTTTTGCATGGGTGCCTTCACTTACTAGTGACTCTTGCAGCTCGGACAACGAATTTCTTGCAGGTCCAGAGTCGATGACGGATGAAGAACTGCTTGAAGAATTTAGCAGGTTTGAAAACGAGGCTCTAGAATCACACCGTGGCTTGCAAGAAGGTGCTGACGAAGTCCCAGATATCTTCGAAGGAGGTATTATTGACTGGAACGAGCTGGAGAAAGTTGATAAAAGAATTACAGTCTGGAACATTGATGCGCTGTTGTCGTCGGAAGGTGTAGTGTCTATGCAATAGCTTAGATAATATTTTTGCCATGATCTTGAACTACTCTAGAACACGCGAAACACTCTAAACAATTCTGCCAAATACCGTTCTGCTGTTTTTTTGGCAGAACTCGCCCAAAATATTTCTGCCCACAGCAGTACTTATGTAAGACCCACAAAAATAAGGTTGAACCGTGCCGCACGTAAGAAACACTTAAGAACTATCATAGGACTATGTGCTCTCCTATGGATCTGCCCCGCTCCCGGATGCTTCCTCCCCTTGTTACCTGCCTCTCACCACCACAATGTATTAGCTGTTTACCTGGGAAGATGACATCACATACCGTGTGAGGGCGAAACGTGACTTGGTTGGGTTGGGCCGTGGCAGAGAAACTCGTTCTGTCGTTGTCAAGGTCAAAAAAAAGGTAGTATTCAGATGCTAATCCGACACGATTATGACGGTATTCAGACTAAAATCAGGTATGCGGACCTCACAAATCAGATATAATTCAGTTGTCGGAATAGTACTAGCAATCCATATTCAAACTCTGCAATATCCGGGGTAAACGGGTACTTCCCACTGCTCTGTCACCTCATGATTTGCCACCTTTGATTATATACTAGTCAGTATGTCGTCTTTTCACACCCTGTCCAGACCTGATCATTTCTGCAGTGATTGGTAAACAAGTGAATTGTAAATTCCTCCTGCCAGCATCAAAAGCAAAAAGTTGAATCTACTCGCGATATCGCAATGCCACGATCATCTGGCATATAAATAATGGCCCATGGGCTACTGAGTATGATGTAGTTTTCCAGTAAGCCATGTTCCTCACTGCATCCTTGCTAACACTTTTCCTCGCTTTGTCAATCACGGGATTGCCCGTTGTTGAAGTTCGCAATTCCCTCATCACCCTCCCCCTTACCAGGAGGCTAAACTTGTCCCATGGTACTATCGACTTCTTGCAGCGCGATAAAGCTCGCCTGGCGGCCATTAGGGGTTACAGTACGCATAATCGACGTGATGATGGCAATATATCTGTGAAAAGCACTTCTTTCGATTACCAGGTACAAGTTGGCATTGGCGAACCCCCCACAACCTGTCAGTTCAACACTGAGAAAAAATGCCTTTGCTAATGCATTATTGAAGACAACTTGATTGTCGACGCTGGCAGCACGATCACATGGGTTGGCGCCTCCACTACATACGTGAGAACCGACACCAGCGTCATGTCTGGACGGCGTGTAAATGTAAACTATAGTCCTGCGGCTACTTACACCCAGTCCTCCTTCTCTGGTATGACATACAACAATATCAATATCATAAGTTGAACACTTGAATACTTACGATTATCTATAGGACCTATCTTCTACGATACTGTCACTCTTGGTGGTGGGCTCACCGTCACCTGGTTCCAAATTGGTGTTGCTTCTACTTGGTCGGGCTTCCGGGAAGGTGAACACGGTATCCTTGGCATCGGGCCTGAAACTTGTCACGCGGAACTATCGAGAATGACCGGAATGGCACGATCCCGAGTTTCACTGACTACCTGTATCTGCAACGCAAGATTAGTCGGAATGTTGTTGGTATCTTTTTCCAGCCCGTCACTAGGGAACCAGACAGCCAATTTGGAGAGCTCACCTTTGGTGGAACTGACTCTACCAAGCATGTTGGTAACATTGCATACACGTAAGCTACCTCAGCTCCTAGATCAATCCAGACTGATAGTAATTGTTTTGTTCCAGTCCTATCACCGCTACGCTACCCTCATCTCGCTATTGGGGTATCAATCAGAGGATCACCTACGGCCAGACGCCGATCTTGGGCTTCACTGCTGGTGTCATTGATACTGGCACTACCCTTCTTTACCTTTCCTCCGGTGTGCATTTAGAGTGGAGCGAGTAATAATGGTCTGATCAGCGTTCGATAGATGCCTTTCAGAAGTACGAGGCTGCAACTGGCGCTACTCTGGATCAGGCGACTAGTCTTCTCCGTATTTCCCGCAACCGGTACGATGCCCTACGGAACTTGAACTTCTATATTGGCTATGTATGTCAATTCTGTCAGCCCTTCCATCCCTTGTTCACCATTTTGCACAGACAATGCTCAGTCTCACCCCTGATGCTCAAATCTGGCCTCGTTCTCTCAACACCAGACTTGCTGGTGGTGTTATCGGTGCCATATATCTCATCGTTGGAGACCTTGAGGCGCGCTCTGGCGGGGGGATTGACTTTATTATTGGCTACACATTTATCCAGCGCTTTTACACTGTACTCGATGGCTCCAGCTCCCTCGTCGGTTTTGCGCGAACTCCGTTCACTGATGCCACCATCAACATATTGTTATGAAATTGTCAAAGTATACAAAGGATCGTTTTTAGATACAAAGCGGCATACGAATTTGTATGGACTCTTCTCACATAGGCCATGGAGGTCTTCTTCCTTGGTTGGGTTTCTGTATGACTAGATTATAGCAATACAAACAATGCACACGCCTATGCACAATTCCATTGTATCCTGTTTTAGTTTATCATAGTAGTATGAGAACATAAGTATATTGCCTCACAAGGACAGAGTCGACTCTCGGACGGCATACTGTGATACTTGCAATGCGTAGCCACTCTGAAATGTGTCTACAGTAGTAAGTGAGGAACGCGGCGGACATAATTGCGACTGAGTGCCGGCGGTGCATGTTTATGGAGGAAAGACGAGTTCCTGAACGACGTACGCAGGTTTACAAACTCATAGAGATCTGCAGCGACAAAAATGATCGGGCGAGACCCAAAAACGGCATCATCGATGACACATCTCGACGTTTTAGTGTAGTGACTACTAGGCCCCAAGGAGCAGGAGCGAGGATGGTACTCCGAAACAAGGATTGGCATCATCAATGCTACGTCAAGGAACGTCATCAACCTGGGTCAGAGTCAGGCAGAACCCTTCTCCTGGGACGGTCGCAATGTGAACAACCGCTCTCCTCAGCAACGCTTGCTACACTAACCTGGGCACCCGGCAATGACATTCTGCCGAGGTGTATTCATCAAGTGGGCTACGTAGTATCTCTATGGAAATGAACCTGAGGTAAGTCCGAAATGAATGTTTGCACCGTAAAGAAACGAATCGTAAATTCCTGCCACCTGCCAGCATCACAAGCAAAAAGTCGAATCCTTGCACTCGCGGTGACTCGGATCGCAACTATCTCATCATTGCTTTTTCGAGGGGGGACGTTTCATACGGGGCTAAGGTATCCAACATTGTCATCGGTTCGCTGACAGTATATAATGGGCTGCTGAGCATGATATTCCTTTCCAGTAAGCCATGTTCCTTGCTGCATCCTTGCTGACACTTTTCTTCCCTCTGTCAATTACGGGATCGCCCGTTGAAGTTCGCAATTCAGTCATCACTCTCCCCCTTACCAGGAGACTAAACTTCTCCAATGGTACTATCGACTTCTTGCAGCACGATAAAGCCCGTTTGGCGGCCTTTAAGGGCTACAACACGCATGACCGACGTGCTGATAGCGTTCCTGTGAAAAGCACTTTTTTGGAATACAGCGTAGCAGTTGGCATTGGCAGCCCCCCCACAACCTGTCAGTTGAACACTGAGAAAACTTGCGCCTGCTAATGCATTATTGAAGATAACTTGGTTGTCGACACCGGTAGCCCGATCACATGGGTTGGCGCCTCCACTCCATACGTGAGAACCGATACCAGCATTGACAGTGGACGGACTGCAGAGGTAAAATATGGTTTTCAGGCTGTCGACATCCAGTCCTCCTTCTCTGGTATGACTTACAACAATATCATAAGTTGAGAACTTGAATACTTACAATTATTTATAGGACCTATCTTCTACGATACCGTCACTCTCGGTGATGGGCTCACCGTCATCTGGTTCCCACTCGGTGTTGCTTCTACTTGGCCGGGCTTCAATGGAGGTGAAGACGGTATCCTTGGCATCGGGCCCGAAGACTTGACAAGCAGAACTATCAAAGATGACCCGGATGAGACGATCCCAAATTTCACTGACTACCTGCATCTGCAACGCAAGATTAGTCGGAATGTTGTTGGTATCTTTTTCCAGCCCGTCACTAGGGAACCAGACAGCCAATTTGGAGAGCTCACCTTTGGTGGAACTGACTCTACCAAGCACGTTGCATACACGTAAGCTACCTCAGCTCCTAGATCAATCCAGACTGATAGTAATTGTTTTGTTTCAGCCCTATCACCACCACCCACCCCGCATCGCGCTATTGGGGTATCAATCAGAGGATCACCTACGGTCGGACGAGGATCTTGGACGCCACTGCTGGTATTGTCGATACTGGCTGCACCTTTCTTTACATTGCCTCCGGTGCGTGGCTAGAGTGCACCGTGTGATAATTGTCTAATCGACATTCGATAGATGCCTATGCCAATTACCAGGCTGCAACCGGCGCTACTGTAGATCAGGCGACTGGCCTTCTCCGTATTTCCATTAGCCGGTACAGTATCCTACAGAACTTGGACTTCCATATTGGGGGCGTACGTCAATTCTATCAGCCCTCTCACCCCTTGTTCACCATTTTGCACAGCAAATCTTCAGTCTCACTGCTGACGCCCAAATCTGGCCTCGTTCTCTCAACACCAAGCTCACTGGTGGTGTTGTCGGTGCTATATATCTCATCGTTCAAAATATTGGCACGCACTTTAAACAAGGACCGTATGACTTTATTAATGGCTACACATTCATCCAGCGCTTCTACACTGTGTTGGATCGCTCCACGGCACGCGTCGGTTTTGCCAAAACCCAGTTCACTGATGCCACCACCAACCTAGCGTTATAAAATTGCCAAAGTATACAAAGGATCATTTTTCAGATGCAAAGTAGCATACGGATCTGTATGAACTCTTCTCAAATAGGCCTTATTCCCTGATTGTGTTTCTGTATGACTATTACAGAGCTTTTTTGAGGAAAAGGATTCATATTATCAAGCAAACGGTCTATGAACTCATTGAAGGTTGCCACCATAAATGAACGATCCAGTACAGGACGCCATTTAGTGCGAGAGCAGACAAAATTGAATACCTGGATAAAAGACTGTAATCATATTCACTCGCCTTTGCCTACATCCACTTTCCGATGGTCTTCGAACAACAGAACCTGTGAGACGAGAGAGCCGAAGAACTCAATGAACAGTATGGATGCAGCTCGGCGTGTGTATGCCACCGGATGACATATGTGCAGACACAGTCACCCATTGCTGCTGCCGGTGGAATGTGACGGCGGCTTCCAGCGTGGTATGGCAGAAGTACCACAACTGTGTCATGCAGAGCGTTCCGACAAGCAGCCATTTTAGGGCACTTCGCGCGCCCAAAATATCGTGTCAAGCTCGAGTACTAACCCTAACCTAACTAAGAAAATCAGATCTGGTCTATCGAAAGTAACTGTAATTACAGTCCACCTCGACCTCACATAAACCTTATCTAAGAATACAGGGGTGGGTACGTCAAGCGTCTTAGATTAGAATCTACAAATCTCGTACACTGCCAATAAATGTTGCAATAAAGGCTGAATATCTCACCTTAGGAAATACAACGGCTAGAGCATGTGACCCGGTAAATAGCCACTACGTACAACGAGCGCAAACTTACCAAAATCGGTAGTCATTGCATACCACGTTTCCAAACAAGGCAGCACGTCGCCAAATACTTTGCGCTCGCTGTTCTCCACAGCGAGCTCGCATATATCATTTGTTTCTCTACCAATTTCCGCCATTTTTTCACCCTACACTCAACAAGATAATCTTAATGTGTTTTTACTATAACTTGGACAATATAACATTGGAATTCAATGGGGTACTAAAGTATAAACAGAGGGAGTGGACAATAACAGGATGACGACACAAAAAGACAGTGAAAATACATCTAGGCATCGCCTGGGGCTGCGGCCCTATCTTTCCTTGGTCCACGCTTCCTTCCCTTGTCTGACCATTCCTTCCTGGCCTTCTTTTGGATGGAGATGCCCTCTCCAGACGTTGCAAAAACAACAGTCATCACATCTGATGAGTGCTTTGTACCTTGTGTTGCTGGGTTAGGTTGGGATGGAGCAGGCAAGAGCACCGGGGCAGCAGTGGGTGACTCGAGAGGTGGTGTAGGTGTCTCTGTGTTAGGGAGTAGGGTGGGGACATCATCATCTTCACATTTAAAGTTTGAGTTATTGGCCAGCACTGCTTGAAATCTCTCAGACTCCCACTCTTCAAACTCAGCCTCTGTAAGTTTTTGAAAATGAGTGGTGCCCATATTCCATGCATGGTGAAGCACTCGAAGCTCATTCCGTGAGTTGATGTCCCCAGGGCAGCAAAATTTTGAAAGGGGCCAGTTCTCAAGCACGACATGATACATGGAGGTTATGATACTATTGAAATTAGTGTAGTACATGCGTGAAACCTGCACAGGAGCAGCAGCAGTTTCTAGAACAAGAAAATGTCAATAAATTATCAAAGGATATAAATAAAAGAAAACTTGCAAAGCTTTCATAAGATAAGCTCACTGAGCTTCTTCTTCAAGTTGAGAACTTCTTCAACATGAGTCTTCACAAGACCTGTACATAGTGAATGAGATGAAATTGAATATCTGAAGAAACAAACATATCTTGGATCCTGGCAATACAAAACCCTTCGAAATGAAATGCAATGCTCAGTAAGGAAGACTTGATGCAATAGTCAAAGAAGTCAGCTCCTTGAGCTGTGTGGAAGATATGTGGTTGGTTCCAATGCTCCATGTCTCCACATACCCCAAGCCAGATGAATTCCATGCCTGTGTGAGCATGCAAAGCATTGAGCTAGACCAAGTCATAAGTCATCCTATGGGACTGTACCTCTCAGTCAATTGATTCCAAAGTCTGTTGTGCATCACTGAACACACTAATCATGGTGTTGTGAATAGGATAACCCTTCATCTCCCACTGCTCAATAATAGACTGAATCCCGTCAGCTGTTGCAGCCTCTTGCTCCTCTTCCGACATTGCCTTCCAATGAGTGCAAATGTTGGGCATGAGTTCGGATGCCTTGTAGCGCTTCTCATCAACAGGTAATTCTACACGAAAATATAGTCAGATTTGACAGTGAAAGATGAGAGAAAATATTTAGAACATACCTGAGTTGATGTGTTTGACTTCTTGCTTGATGAATGCACTCCATTTATTCACCTTCCATGTTTTCTTTATAGTAATAGTCAACAGAATGACGACCAAACCTCTCTCGCAATGCTGTGGCTTGATCCATGACAACCTGTCTTGCTTCTGCTAATGCTGTGGTATACTCTACAGTGAACTCCATGCACCTTATTTTTAAGAGGGTCTTCTGAGCAGCTGATTTATTGATGTGTTCCTTTGTATGATGACGCCATGGGGTCCATGTTTTAGCAGTTGAAATTTTTCACATAGACGCAGCATGATGGCGAAGTGCATTCTCAGCAGTGAGCTTTGGCATGACTAGTGTACAGAAGGAAAAGTCATAGCAAATAGTAAAATTGTGAGGCCACGTGACCATCACCAGCAGTAGTTTAAAGTGCTTCATCTGTACAAATGTCACTAATTGCAGGTGATGAGTCCCCACAGAAAATGAGCTTCTGTGACAGGCATGCCTTTGTCAGTGATAGCCTTCACAAATTCAGTGCACAAGGTACTTGAGTCATGAGCATATGCAATGTGCAGGATTGCTCTCATTGTGTATCCATGTGCTTGCAAGTACCAATCAGCCATCGCCCCAAATGATGGCATTGGTGTGTCATCAAAGAGCAGCTGGTGAAGCTCCCCACAGATAACATTGATCTCCTGGAGATACTGATATAGTAAAGGAGATTCAGGAGACTTGGATGAATCAGTAGATGTTGAAGGTGCAGCTGGCTTCTTCCAAGCATGAGGGACACAAGAGGTTACTGGAGGGACATGAGGGCTGGATGGCGCATCCCTATGATCATCTGCAAAAGAAAACAGTTCATATTAGTTTGCGATTCATAAACATAGAGAAGAGAGTCACTTACTTAGAGAAAGATGAGACAAGGTCAAGCTAAATCCCCACAGACTGGGTAAGTCTCTGGCATCACCAAGATGGTGAGCTTTGGTAATCATCCATTCTAGAGCATCTTGAAGATTGTGTTCCTTCTTGTAGACTGGTTTCAAAAAGCCCAATACAGAGGCCTGGCGCTCTGGCCTTGCAACAATCATGAACACAAAGAATTCAAACAAAAATCCGTACTCACCAACTCAAAAAGATACCTGACTGATAACCAACAAGCACCATGTAGAATTTTGCCACCTCACCCTCCAAAAGCACTGCAACATCAGCTGATTGGTGAAAAATGCGAGCAGCATCAACTGGGGTTGTATCATCATGGATATCTTGCATAAGACATTAGAGACAATTGAAGACTGTTGTAGCCTGCACTAATGAGTGACATTTGATAGGTACCAGGAAGGGAGGACTTCAAATGCCACAGGTAGTGGATGGTCGTATCTTGAAAACACCAGGATTTTGGCCACTGACCATGACCCAGTGAAAGTTGGTTTTAGTAGACATGCACAGATCAAGGATGGATAGATCGAAGACAAGGATAGCAAATATACACTGGAGAGAAATGGGGGCGGTGAGTGTGATAATCAACAGGTTCTAAAGTGAGTGGTATGGGAGTGAACTTAAAGTGCATCTTAGACTTTGTTGAGGTAATTAGCTAATATTTGAGTCAAGTGGCTTTGTCTGCCATGATGGTGGTGACTTTCTAAGCAGATTGAGTGTTTGAATTTTTGAGCTTTTGTAGATGATGCTCTGGCATGTTTGGGCTTTGTCTACCATGATGGTAGCAACTTTCTAGGCAGATTGAGTGTTCGCACCTTGGAATTTTTGTAGACAATGTTCTGTCATGTCTTCAGATGAGATCAAGTGCACATATCAAACTACAAAGCAAGATAAGAATTCACAGAAGTATGTCACTATGATCAATGTAGTGCCATGTCCAAGATGTAATCTACAAGCACCCCTATGTCCCTCTCATTTTCCTCATCATCTTCATCTGGTCCCTCATCATCGACTTCATTCTGCTGTAATACTTCTACTGCATCTATGATAGGTGATACCCCCTCATCACTGTTACTTGTACCAACTCGGATACCACATGACGAATCTCCAGTGAAACCTTCTAGAGCCTGAATCTGAGCAATGTGGGAGAGAATATGAGCGTTGATACAACAACAACAACAACAAGTGCAAAAGGTGTCAACAGCAACATGTATAGGTGAAGCTTTGAGGCTGGCAAGGGTACATGCAAACATCTGGTCCTCAGCCATTATAGCAGTCTGCAGACAGCAAACCTCGACATTACACCTCAGTATCTCCTCCTTAGCACACAAGATGCGGAGATGCTGACACATTGTCTCCCGAATGGCAGGCTTTGCCCATGGTTTGTTGTGAATGTCCTGTCGAGTCTCACGGAGAAGATTGAATTCTTTGAGGAAGCTGTAATGCGATGGAACAAACATATTGGCGCTGGGCTTAAAACTCCATTTTTTGACATTCGTCTCACGTCTATAGGAGTTACCACTTGTCTATGGCCGTCTTACCCCTTTAGCATTACTGGCGGCATCCCACATTTACCGCATACCGTACCAACTACCACACCTCGTTCCACTACTGATGTCATGTCCTTCCATGTCCTTGCCATGTCTGCATAGCTCCATTTGGTGCGTCATTTGTTTTATGTTCATTATCACTGATTCCATGGCAAGTCTTATTACATGTTGCCTTGTGCTGCAGTGACTCACGCTATGTTTACATATGGCAGTTACTACACTCGAGCACTACTGATCTCGCCTAGAGTATTCCGAGTACATACAATTTAGGATATAAGCACCGTGTACCCCGCACGATACAGTACCTGATTTTACACCATTGCATGTACTATAGGTCAGGATTATTGTCTAGCTCTGGATCTACCCAGTAGTGGACATAGTCTTTAAAGTTTCCTTATCGCTTGTTAATCGATCATGCTCATTCTCCGTTACCGCTGGACTTTTGATTGTTATTTTGACTGAACTTGTCACGCACCGCTACTTGACCGCTGAAAGTACTACGGACTTCTTTACTGCTTCTTTGCACTGCTCACAACCTTACCACTACTGCTGATATCATCGCTCGACATCACTCACTCGATGCAACTGTTTCTGACTATATCTCGACCACGGTAGTACCACTACTTATGGCGCTAGTTCTGGCAGCACCATTGCTGACTGCGGCAACTTACTGCTGACCACAACACTTCATTCGCACATAAGTTTGACTTGAACTTGACCATACTAATAGGCATCTCCCTTTAGGGTCGAATGCTCTTGTTTTCACAAGTGAAACAGACTAGACGGAGCGCAAGACTCACATACTAACTTAGGAGGTAGTTTATCTACAGCCCAGGTTAGGTTGTATCTTTACAACTGGAGCCCACCATGAGGGGGTCCTTTGGTATAGTTTTGTTCTTGTCTTAATTGCTTACCGCACGCTTGTCACCGAAGTTATTACCACACTGCTACGCTACTGATAATTATGTCTGACAGATTTTGCATGCCACTGCACCGCACGGCAGCAGCACCGTACTTCGACAGTAACCCAAGAGAATTGCTAATGTTCCTCGCTACTGTAGACAAGCTGGCAGACTTAGCCGGCATTGCTAATAAAGCACGCATCGAGGCGGCTATACGCTATGCAGATCCTGACAAAGCAGAAGTATGGGAATGTCTTGACGAATAATATGGTAACAGCTTTGTAGACTTCACTAGCACTATTTTGCACTTGTATCCAGAATGTGGTCCTATTATGTTCAACCGCACAGTTACTGCTGAAGCAGTCGCTCCACTGGCAGACCCCTATCAGGGAAACCTATTGAGCACTCTGACGCTGACGTACCGCAACAAGTTAGGCATTGGAAATCACTACTGCTGAGCAAGTATCGCTACCGTTCAAAGATACTGCACCACTGGTGGTTCAGCAATCGCTAACGGCACCAAGTACAGACAGCACTACGCTACCTATGGCACTACCGCGCGAGGATACGGCATTTCTGCCAGTCCAAGCGCTTGACGAAAGTTTGTCCCTGAATGAACCATGCTATACTGACGACACTGTGTTTTGCACTGTTTATACAGACAGTGACGCATACCGCTCGCTAGATGAGGCAGATGAAACGGCAATTGACTTGGTTAGCACTGACATTTTACCAACAGAACTCTTGACGGTCACAGAGCCTACACGCTCTCAAGATGAAGTACCACAGACTGCTTGCACTGATAGCAAAGAAGTTATGGAAGTATCACTGGAAAGGTATAGTATTGTCACGAATTCCAAACACAAATCATTATTCCTTTCTCAATTTCCCTAAAGTGTCTAAACCCAGCGCTAAGACAAACCCAAACCCTATCGAAATCCCCATATCCGCTTCTATAACTGAACTTCCTGATGAAGAAGAAGAAGAGATATCACGTGATCTTAGAATCTTCTAGAATATGATGTCATAACAATGTCACAACTATCACATCGTACGATTCTCATTTTTATTTTATGATTGGCTAGTAGTTTCAAACTCAGTTTACATCTCAGTTTCAATATGTGTATATAGTTAGCTAGTTTCACTGTAGTAGTTCTTTAGTTCAAACCTCTTGTATCTACATAGTAGCAATCCAAGACGTCCTTGCTCTTCTCTTCCCTTGTGACAACCTTTGTTTGAGTCCTAGTCTCTGCCCTTGCGTTGATTTGTTTGTGGGTTGTGACAAGTATAGTAGAAGCGCCGATGCATACTGCAGAAGCAACGTTTACGCTCAGACTGTTACTGCATGTTTACCGCTGACATCTAAAGAAACGTTCACCACAGGAGCTATTCAGCTGAACTCGCAGACCGCACATGCCTACCGCTGTGTGTTGACCGCTGCGTTAGTACGCAAAGACGATGGTCTTACCTGGCCATACTGCATTCCTAGCCTTACCACAGCTAGAAGGTTTATTATCAACTACTGGCATATGTTCTTGCAGGAGATGACGAAGCGCGGCCTACCGCCCGCTAGTTGTCCGCCAACTATTGTCCCACAGTACCGCAGGCCATTGCATGCTTGCATAGCGCTACGGCAGTACGAATGCAGATCACGCGGTTTCCATTGCAGAAGAAGAAGCTAACCCCAGAAGTCAAGCGTCAAAGACCCAAGCACATATACCCGCTAGCGGAAACCCCAACGGCATCATTCATTACCCTACCGCCACTGATATTCACTAATACCACCCTCATTACTTGATCATAAAAACAAAGAAAAGAATACCGCACACGTACAATAGTCTCTGTTTTACCCTGGGTTTTGTCCAGCGATCAGTTTCACACTTTCAAATGCATGCCCACATGGCATCGCTTACATACATTTAGCGCTAACAAGCGCACAGACTTTTATTATGGTATGAAGGACTATATCGATTGGACAAGGAATACCATGCACCACTAAAGTACTATACACCTTTTTCTTCAAACGCATAGGCAGCACACCGTGCCCATTGATTGATAAGACAGGAGATATCACACCAAAGCTTACCGGCAGCAATACCACAGGCATAGACGAAGATAGCGCAACAAAGAAGACAAGACGAGCGGAACCTCGCAACAGACTTGCAGTATCAGTTCAATTTTTGTTTACCACGAGCAAGTGCTTACTATACGTTACCATTTACCTTAGGCATCAAATGGACTATGACTGGTGCTAGGACTTGGACATGGAGGCATTTGGACTTATTGGACCTCTATGGACTTGAGGCATTCACACTGTGTTTTTTTCTGGAGCTGCCAGGACCCCTATCATTGCGGCAACTATTATATGGTACAGAAGATATGGTACAGAAGCAGAGGTACTAGTACAGAAGAGAAAGAAGAAGTATCTACAGGCAGTGGTTCATACAACCACAGAGAAAGTTCATGTTACCTGCCAACTCCCTCATCATTCCCTCCATCTGCATAAACCGCGCTTGGGCGTCCTCAAGCTGAGCTGCCATCAAGAAGTCCAGATTTTCACCTTGCAGGTCCTGCAGACACTGCGCTACATCCACGGCTTCCTCCTCAGATTCTTCTTCCACCGCTGCCAGAGACTGCGCCTTAGCAGCGATTTTCGCTGGGTGGGGGGAGAGGTGACCACTGCTGGCTCACCGTCAGTCACCTCAATGACTTCATCCGGTTTCTTAGATTTGACCGCAGCAGCACTCTTGGATGTGCCAGCGGCAGTGACCACAGGCAGCGTCTTTGCCACGGGACATGTTCTTTTGCGATGAACTAAGGAAAATGAGTTAGCAAAAAGATAAGTCAAGAAAAGAAGGAAAGACTAACTGGTGTTGTGAGAGCACCTATGTTTGTACTTGCAGCAATGGTCACAGACCTTGCCCTCCTCACTGGTGCAAATGTGATCCCCCTTGGCACATGTGTCACACTTAGTAACATGCCGCGGGTTGCCAGCACACATGTGGGCAGTCTTAGGCTAAAAACGATATCAGTAAAAGCTAAGTCAAGGAAGAAAGAAAGGACTCACAGGCAGCTGCGCTATCAGCACCTCCATAGACTTCAGTGAAGAAGGCCACGCTACCTTCTTGGGTGCAGGTGCTTCCTCCTCCTCCTCCTCCTCCTCCTCCTCCTCCTCCTCCTCCTCCTCCTCCTCCTCCTCCTCCTCCTCCTCCTCCTCCTCCTCCTCCTCCTCCTCCTCCTCCTCCTCCTCCTCCTCCTCCTCCTCAGGCTCTTCCTCCAAAGCCCGCTTCTTCCCTTTGCCCTTGTCAGCTACCGCAGGCTCAGGCGGAGCCACAGCAGCCTTCTTCTTCTCCTCTGCGGCCTTCTCAGCCGCAGCAATCTCCAAGCGATAAGCATTTACGGTTGGCATTACCGTGTTTGCCTCTAAGACCTCCTCAGGCGTCAAGCCCAAGCTAAGGCCAAGTGCCGCGCCTTTGCGGCAGCACTCTTCTACATCACGCTAGAGAAAAAGTTAAGTTAGTACCACTACCACTAAAGAAGAAAGAGAAAAGATGCACGAAGAATTGCTCCCAGGCTTTCACCCACATCTCCTTTTCCTCCAACAACTCCTCCTTGTCATCTGGCGTGGTTAGGATAAGGCTGTCCAGTTTGTCCTGAAGGACGGCGAGCTTTTTCTGTGCTGCAGATGGTGCAGCGGCAGGAGCAGAGACATCAAAAAACAAAGGATGACGAAGACATTGTAGTACAAAGTAAAGATGGGAGAAAGTAGAGAAGTCCAACGATGGCCCTTTTGTAGGGAACGGTAAATTTGTGACCACACTGCATCACACTCTGCTGCATTGTCCACAGTCACAACACGGCGCATTCACAATTCCACATCCGCACAACAAACTCCACTTACGCATCTCATCACATGATCTTGATATCACTCGAATTTTTGCTAAGTCCCTTACAGGCAGTATAGTTGACCGGGGACGGTCAGTTTCTAAAGTTCCTAGGGGATGTAACAAACATATTGGCACTGGGCTTAAAACCCCATCTTTTGACACTCATCTCATGTCTATAGGAGTTACCACTTGTCCATGGCTGTCTTACCCCTTTAGCATTACCAGTGGCATCCCACGCTTACCGCACACCATACCGACTACCGCACCTTGTTCCACGTACCGATGTCCTCCCATGTCCTTGCCGTGTCTGCATAGCTCCATTTGGTGCATCATTTGTTTTATGTTCATTATCACTGATTCCACAGCAAGTCTCATTACATGTTGCCTCGTGCTATGTTTACATACGGCGGTTACTACACTCAAGTGCTACTGATCTCACCTAGAGTATTTCAAGTACATACGATTTAGGATATAAGCACTGTGTACCCCGCATGATACAGTACCTGATTTTACCCCATTGCATGTACTATAGGTCAGGATTATTGTCTAGCTCTGGATCTACCCAGTAGTAGTCTTAGTCTTTAAATTTCCTTATCGCTCATTAATCAATCATGCTCGTTCTCTGTTACCACTGGCATACTGCTGGACTTTTGATTGCTATTTTGACTGAACTTCTCACACACCACTACTTTACCGCTGAAAGTACTGTGGCCTTCTTTACTGTTTCTTTGCACCGCTCGCAACCTTACCGCTACTGCTGACTTCACCGCTTGCTCGATGTAACTGTTTCAAGTATTATTTCGACCAAGGTAGCTCCGCTACATATGATGCTAGTTCCGGTGGCATCATCGCTGACCGCAGCAACTTACCGCTGACTACAATGCTACATTCGCACATTGGTTTGACTTGAACTTGACCATACTAACAGGCATCCCCCTTTAGGGTCAAACACTCTTGTTTCGCAAGTGAAGCAGACTAGACGGAGCCCAAGACTCACATACTAACTTAGGAGGTAGTTTATCTACAGCCCAGGTTAAATTGTATCTTTACAGTGGTGCAGTACATGTGGCGGAAAGGTATCTAGACAAGTGTTAGTAAACATCATTGAATTGACAACTTAACATACCAAGTATGAATTGCATATCACCTTTGAAAATGCTTCAATGCTGCATGATGGTTTTTGGAGGTGAACGAGGCGGTAATGTTCCAGTGTGCGCAGAGATATTGCTATTGATGGGTGATGGGGTGTATTGCCCAAAAATCCTTGGGTGATGAGCGATTGGATGGGAGATACAGAATCCTCTCTTTGTGGGATGTAAGCAGAAGTACTCAGTGTGAAGATGTCAACAACAGAAATGGTAAATGAGAGGTGTTACAATCGTACGCACCCCTATTCATTTTCTCTACTTCATTTACCTTGTATATTACGTAACATGACTCTGACTCATATGCTCAACGCATCTGTACTATAGTTGCCTTCCTTCTTTGGATATGCACCTACATTCTCACATCTCTCTTGGTCCGTGCGCACATATTGGCCTATTTAAGCACGACATACTTGTAGTAGATTCTTTACTTTTAATCTTACTGGGTTTTACCTGGAATCTCCTTCGCTTAGGTCTCCAACCTAAGTCGTCTTGAATCGCCTCTAAGTCTAAGCACTCCTTAGCCTTAGTCTCTATTCTCGCGGATACCTCTTAGACTTGTCTTTGAGGCTGAACCCTTGATCGTACTCGGAACGCGTTCCTTGTACTTTCACCTTGTCCTCTTTTGGACATTGTAAGAACTCCCAGCAGACCGTCTGTGTCTTTTCACTGTCGCTGGTGACGCCACCCCAGTTCGTAACAAGAGGTCTGTTGAGTCTGGTGCAGGATAGTCAGGTCCAGGCAGAGGCTCATATACAGCACTGCTCCCAGTTGCCTTCCACTGAAGGAATGCATTGACTAACATGGGGAGGATGGAAGCCCAGTTAGCATGGAGTCTAAATGTTGATGCCATGTACACATGTCCTTATACTTTGTGTGTCCACCTGTGATCGTTGAAGATATATATGCAGATAGGTAGAGAAGGGACTCACAGGTGATCAATATAATCCCGGATGGCACAAACAATGCTCTCCTCCTCATTCATGTTGGCTGGGAGCGGTTCAAGATCATCCCAAAGTCCACATCTTCATGAGTAAGGATTTCATCCTCATTGTGCATGTCGTTCAGTGCGCCCATAGTGCCCAGGCCCAGACCTTTGAGATGTTAAGCAGTGGGGAGGTAAGAAAAAAAATACATACCTGTGACATCCAAATGATAGCAAGCCTGCACTTCAGTGCCCTCATCAGGAAATTCACACATTCCTTGACGTGCCCTTATGCGGACTTATTTACACTTAACTGCCTTGGTGAAATTGAATCTACTTGTCCAAAATTTCAATGTGAATGAATTCAGAAAAAAAAAAGTTGAGATATATTAATATACATGTTTTATTGTATTTCGCACTCAAAAAATATAAGATATGCCAGGTGAATGATGTGAGAGAGAGCAAACAAGTTTTGAGATAAGTGAGTTAAGCTGATTAAGCATGTTAAGGAATGTGTGAATTTCCTGATGCTCCCGAGTTACCTGGGGCTGTGAGATTGTGCGCCTCTGAAGCGCCTGGGTCCTGGCGGGTACTCTGGATACCCTGACGGTACGGGATAGGCCACAATGCCTTGAAGCTGGCATAGGCAGGATGAGTAGGTGGGAGTGGGAGACAGAGTGACGAACCTATGTAACACCACATACACGTGTATCACACATTGCAGTGACAGTGAGGGGGAAGGTGCTGTGGAACAATATAAGGATGAAGTCACTTAGTAGGGTGAAAAAATGGTAGAGAAACAAATGATATATGCGAGCTCGCTGTGGAGAACAGCGAGCGCAAAGTATTTGGCGACGTGCTGCCTTGTTTGGAAACGTGGTACGCAACGACTACCGATTTTGGTAAGTTTGCGCTCGTTGTACATAGTGGCTATTTACCGGGTCGCATGCTCTAGCCGTTGTATTTCCTAAGGTGAGATGTTCAGCCTTTATTGCAACATTTATTTGGCAGTGTACGAGATTTGTAGATTCTAATCTAAGACGCTTGACGTACCCACCCCTGTATGGCAAGCTTCTTAGATAAGGTTTATGTGAGGTCGAGGTGTTACAGTCACTTGGGCATGTCGAAATACTACAATCAATATTGTTACCGATCATTACACTAACAGTAGATGCGTGAACATGTTAATGTTATAGCTGCTTGCCAATACATACCAGCACGCGATTATTAATTCATTTCGAATAAGTAATCGGGGCTGCAAAATACTAGAATGCTAGGCAAACACATCCTCTGAAAGGCAGAAAAATTAGGGATTTATAGGTACAGGTAAGTTGTTTCGAAGACTACTACTATATACTGATGAGCTGGTCGATGATGCCTTGTAAATTAATATGGAGAAAGATAGGAAAGTGATGATGCTCGAATTAACAACGAAATCAAGACAAAGGCTGTGAAACAACATGAATAAAAAAAATTCATCCACACATGTTTTCACTGCGTTCTGTACCCCACGCCATCGAAATAACCGGAGTCCCGCATAAAGGAGGACCAACGTTCATCAAGTCTTGAATCCTGTGATACTAGGCCAAGTCCGGCGAGCTCCGAAATTATTGGCCGAGCCTGTTGGCTATGATATGAGGTCGCAGGCGCAGGAGACGGGTTGTACTGATAAGCTTGTGATTGGGGGTGAGGAACAGTGAGTAGAGGTTGACTATATTGTTGCGACGTTTCGCTCGCTGGGGCCCAGTAGGTGGATTGCCCTGTAACAGGTGGCGGAGCGTGATGCACAGGCTGCGCATGCGATGCAGCTGAATGAGATACGTGATGCAGGGGAACATATGGATAATCAGAACTCCGAGGCTGTCGCCATAACTGGGTCGAAACGTTAGTGCTTGCACTAGGTGCAGGGGAACTGTCCGAATGATGCATATCGAAACGACCACCACGGTCCAAGGCGGGATGAACCCAGTCAGCTGCAGGCTCTGGGCGATATATTTGCGCGGTTTGTTGGTCGGTAGGACTAACTACTGGATATGCGTTGCTGTTGGAAGAAGTTTCCGGGTAGTCTGCAGGGAGACTTGTAGGTCGTTTCGCCGAAACAAATCTAGTTCTTCCAGCAAAGATATCTAGTTCATCGTCATCTTGTTCCGCCTTCATGCTCCATTGCTGACCGAGCTGTTGTGATGGCCGTTCATTCTGAGCAGTAGAGAGGGCTATGTGCGCCTTCTCCCTCAGTTTGGTAAGTATCGGCTGTGGTGTTGTCTCCATTACATAGTGTATCAAGGGTGCAAGGTACAAATACTGACCAGAGCTTTAGCGGCGCGTCTGCTATGTGCAGATGCTTTTGAAAAAAGAAGCCAGGCTTCATCCAATTCCTTCATAGCATTAGACGCCAGTGGAGATTGTGGGCCTCGAGTGACAATTGTCCCAAAGACGATCTAAAGTGCTATCAGCGGCAATCAACATCGAGACTCAAAATGCTTACGGCCGAAGAAAATGCGAAGGTCCAGACAGTCCAAAAGCGAGAGCAGAGACTAGGATATTCATTGAACGCTTGTTGAATGGTTCGCAGTATCGTCTGAGACGCCCGGTAAGCAGCCAGGAATGATGGGGCATATACACTCTTTAACGGATTGACAGGGTTCTCAATGATTGCCATTGCAAAGAAACTGCGATGAATGTAAAGTAGTACTGAGCAACAGATTAGTCACGCTATCTAGTCAGGATACGAAGGCGGTTTACTTACGGGTTTCCTTTGAATGAGACATCACGAGACGACCCATTGATTGTGCCTGACTCAGTGGTTCCTCAGGAATTGGGGGCGGCGAGGTACCGGATACCGGAGGACCAATATCTGGGAACGGATACTCGCGCACTTTGCGATCGATTTCCATGATCACCGCATAACTCGGCGCTTCAGCCGTCAACGTACGCACAGCAACCTCTGAGACACAATCGGCCGCATACTTGACACACCACGTCGAGACTATACCGAAAGATCTATAGTGAGTAAAAATATGAGAACATACGTGCAGACTGACATTCTGCGTGACGACTAGATTCCCCGTCCTCTCCCGCGGAAGCTGAAACCTCAGGGAAACGGCAGTCCACGTAAGCTAGAGAAAGACTCGGCGGGCGACCAGTGTTTAAGCTCTAGTTGAGAGTGTGATGAAATCATGGTAAGGAAGAGAAGGGTATGCTTACACCCCAGGCATCAGCAACAAATAGATCCCAAAAGAGAATGCGCCGCCTTTGCACGACTTTGTTAGGAAGACCCCACTTGGCACTATCCCGATCTACGGCGCGAAACCCGAGTGAGATTAAATAATCCCTTGACACACATGAACAAACATACGAAGACCAATCTAGACAACTTTTCATCAGGCAAGAAGAATGACGTGGATAGAAAGACTACGCACGGTTTGAGAAAGATGCGCTGCAAGACTAATCAATGACCATGTCGTCTCCATGCTGGTGTCTTTGGCGGCATGTTCATTACCGCTCATAGCGTTGTAAGCACTCAACAGATGAAGTGCCTGAACAGTAATCAAGGAGGGTTTCTCCATGACTGGCTGCAAACAGATGCTAGCACGGGCAAGTTGATGATAGTGTTCAGCCTCATTGTTGGAGGCCTCTTGCGAAAGGTCCACGAGAGCTCCGATAGCAAAGACAAGTAAAAGAAGACCAAGTTCATGAGCTCCTTTGGGTTCGTCCGGCGGCATCGGAGTGCCATTTGGGTAATATAATAGGAGTAACTCTTCCATCACTTGTTCTCGAGAGACGCTGCGGAATAGCCAACCAGCTTGCTCAAAATAAGTTTCCACGAGGTACTTGGCCCGACCCATAGATGGTAAATGACTTTCAATCATATCCTGGATATCTGCTGTTGGGCCCATAGGGGTGAAAGGGAAGGACAGCGAAAACATCCTACATTCTTGCGGTAATCCAGGGCTCATTGAATCCCTTGTAGAATCAGGACTAGAGGCATGGTCACTTGGGTCGACTTTATCCGACTAATGGGACGGTTGCATGAGCCCGGCCACAACAAAAAGTGAAATGCGCACCATCAACAAGCACTATCAGATGATATGAACACATGTCTTCCAATGAAAGAATAGAACACTCACTTCAGATCCGCCTGTAGGTCCGTAAAAACGTGATATGCCGTGATCAGTGATGGAAAGTGTTCCAAATGCATCTAGAATCTCTGGAGGATTCGACGGCCCCGCAGCGTTATCTCCAGGTTGAGCAATGGAACCAAACTCGTCCTTTTGATCCGCGCCACGAAGGTCGTCGTGAAGGAGTGGATGAGGATCGGACGAATGCTGTGACTGCAGAAGTCCAAGAGCATCTTCTAATTGGCGGATACGTCCACTCATATTGGCTATCTGACGATGTAGATGTTCAGTTGCGGCCAGAACGAACCTTGTTGGCAGAATTTAGACGACAAAAGCTAGCAAGAGTTGCATGGCGCGTACCGAGTCCCCTGTCCAGTAGCCAAACTGCCTGTAAATGAAAGGAGTGAATGGTTGACATAAATAGCATGTCATAGAAAATTAGCTCACCATTAGGACACAAAGCAGCACAACCCCGCCTCTAGGTACGTAAAGGCTGTTTAGTCGTGACGTTGACACTACATGGGATGGAATACTTGCCTGACACGACTGGCAGGGAATCTGCTTGTCACACTTTATCTTGAGCCTTTGAACAGACACATAGATATCATGTCAGATTGTCCAAAAAAAACTTGTATGAAAAAGTGCGACGGTCGCACCTCCTACACTCGGCGCAGGAAATCTGGCCGTTATTCCTTTTCTGTTCGATCTCTCGCGCGTGGCCGCCATCAAAACGAAAATCATCCCCCTCCCTGCGGCTTGACTTGCGCTTCAACTTGCCCTTCGTTGTGTCCGGCGGCATGAATAATGCTGGGAGAAAAAGCTAAGAAAAGTGAGACTTGATTCCCGGAATCAAATATATTTTCTAGGTGGGAACTTTGACAAATACTCGCTATTAGTCAAGGTGAGAAAGCCAAGGGCTGTGCGGTTGCGAGCAACCGTGAAAAACAGTAATTCCATGATAACAAAAAGTCTTGCATATCTATAAAATTTCTTGGTTTAATTGTTAATACCTTCTTGCATACTAATACATACACTTTATTCGCTGCATAGAACTGCAATAATTTATTTTGTTGTAGCTTGCAAGTCCAATATCTGAATACATACATATACAATATCCGACTCCATCGGGTTTAGTGCATCCGCTCAGTCAAGCTGCCCCGTACTACATCAACACGTTGAATTCATTCCCCGGTTTCATAGTCAGCGGCACACATGCGTAAGTGGTATTGCCTGTCCCTGGCCACAGGACCTTTTACCGGCTGTCATCCATACTTTTAGCCTCCAGTACTAATTCTTCGCTGCCGCAAGGTCTGGGACATGTCCCAGCACTGACGATAGCTCGGAAACCTCGAGACACACTGGCAAAACGGTCCAAGGTCATACACTCCCGTTCTAAAGATATCGATACGCGCTAGTTTTCTTGGCAAGTCCTTTATCATAGTTTGAACTTTGTTACTTGTCATCTCCGACGAGCATGCTTTTCGAATTGAATTGAAGCAGTTCAACGCCACTTTGTTTTTCTGATGCAGGGATTGTATATAAAAACTTGAACCTTGTCCCTATGATATTACCACACTTTGTGTGGTAAGTGCATTGGTACCGAACAAATTGGCGATAGTGATTGACCAAGTCCTTCTGTGACTGCCCAGTTAAACAGTTCAGTCATAGTAAAGTTATGAGCTGCTGATACTGACGAGCTACCAGAGCTTCGTGACGCCCCTAATTCTACGATGACTAAGCTATCCACATGATGGCGCCCCGCTGGAAGTCACTCGTCCCTATGCGAACAAGTTTCATGCTCGCTCTAGGTGATTGCTGAACTTCTCAGGCATCCTTTATCTACATTCTAGCTAATTTCATATCAACAGATCACGTTTCATTTTTTTTCGTCTTGCCGCTTCTATTTACTACTTGTGGAGCCGGACAAACAAAAGGGTTCAGCTTATCACGAAACCTTGGTTGGGCGAAACACCTTGGAATGGTAAGGGCGCCCTGCCTGAACACCGCCGCATGCACACACCAGTGGCTGTCCAACAGCAATACTTCATGGTGTCGGCCTTCGAGTCGCCGTGACACGTTGCAGCTGGTTTGTGCACAGTGGAAGCTTGTTGTGATTGTGATTTTGTACTAGTATGACTACAATACTGTATAATGTATTAAAAAACGTGCGACAGTCACGAGGTCAGCTCAGGGAGAAATACTCGCCGAGTCCCTTGGGACGTTCCGTCGTTATTCTGCCCGAACAGTATCGTAAAAAGCGGAACCCAGCTCCACAAGTGGTAAGACCAAAAAAAAAAATGAAAATTGGTCTATGGATATGAAAGTAACTGACAGTGAACGCCGCGCGATCTTGCAGTTCTTCAGTAGAAGCCTTAATACGACAGCCCACTACCCACCAGAGAAGATCTGAATAACGTACTCACAGCCTTCATTGAAGTGGAGTTTTTGACGTCATAAGAATGTAAACTCTCTGGTCTATCACCTTTCCATCGAATAAACCACTAGACCAAGTATTCTAAACAATGTGTTAGGAATGTTCGGTGATCCCAATCAGTGTGAAAAACAGAAATACACGACCTTCAGTTACGTATGAAATGGAACTTATGTTTTCTGTACCTAAGAACACGGAGGATGCAAATGCAGCGCAGTCACGTTTATTATGACGGCTGTGTTGACGAAGAAGTTCTAAGCATCTTGTCAAATTGATGAGCGTCTGTCAGCAGCCAAGGTGCATATCCATGGACTATCTCGACTTCTCTGCTGATTTGTTTTTCTGGAACGATCATGTCAGACAAGGTTCACCTTCACAACGGGAATGTTTCGTAGAGATGTACCCTGCAGTTCGGAAAACGTCAGAATCATCACCGTCTAGAAGAGTGACAGATCCTTGGAGAACACATTAGTTTGCGGTGAATGAATTTCATGACAGTGATATTTGCTCGCCTTGGAGTAACACGTGTATTCGAGAACCGGTGGTTGGTGGATGATGCATTGATGGGCGGACAATGCAAGTTGACTCCGAGGCAGGCCCAAACTTCGCGCCACTCTGAAAAAAGGTCAACATCCGCATCCGAAAGGGCATTGTTCCCGAGTACAAAAAATGCGAAAAATCAAGAACCAATCCCTCATCCGCCGTGCAATAGACAGATATGGACCGCGTCGCCACTCAGCATGCTGCCATATCCAAAACGGCCACGAAACGAACCTACACCCACAAGTGTGGCAGGTGCCGTACCGTTCTTGAATATGACACACACGCCGACTGGCCCACGATCAACCTCCTTGTCAACCAGCACTACTTTGCTTGTTCAGTCAAGCTCGACTTCCGTGGGCCTGCCCTATCTCATCCCCCTTCCGGACTCAATGACACACAGAACATACCGAGTCCTCCACATGTCCCTAATGAGAACATAGGCGCCGCTGACGGCAGGCTTGATGAGCCATTCATTGCGGGCTATAGTAAGCAGAGGAAAAGTGAAGCACAGCGGAAACAGGAGCTCGAGAACGACGAGTACACCTACAGCGTCCGACCCACATCCGTCAGGTGCCATGGGTGTGATAGAGAGATCAGCCTTGACAAGCGTTCGAGGTATTATCCTGGATTGTGGACGAAACATCGAGGGAAGTGCGCAGGAGTTCAAAAAATCGAGGTAAGCTGATGTATCCCAAGAATAGAATGAACAACTAACTCAACTTTACAGAACGAGAAACTGTCCCGAAGTAGAGACGGATTTTGTCCGTCAAATGCAGCATGGCGCCCGGGAGCCGCTAGCTCATTTGAGCTAGATAATGCCCGAACTGACGGCATTTTGCGAGCGGCGAACTCTGTTGAGTACAATGCATTGAGACCAATGGAACTCTCGGATGATGAAGATCCGGAGGAGGGAGATCGGGATCATAGTATCCCTTTCAGCAGTAAGTCTATCCTCAATGTGAGCGAACACTGGTGTTCACCACAAAGTCCAAACTGTAGCATTGAACCAACAATTCTACAACAAGTGCTGGCAAAGAGGAGACAGGCCGTGGAAGTACCGGTACGCCACCACGAAGGAAATCATGGAGCAAACGTTGGGCGATATATAATCTTAAATGATGTGGTAAGTATCAAAGGCCAACATTCAGGGCATGTATACTTATCAATTGACCCTTTGTGATGTCAGTCCCGAACGACCGCATGGTGCTTTGCTGTCAAAGTGCTCCTTCCTGACAACCGATGTCATAAAATAGCCACAGACTCATCAATGGGTCTCCTAAAACGTTGTGGCTTCCGTTCTAAAAACAACTTGATGAAGTTCTGCAGGATTTCTATGATAAGATTAGTAGAAGTCTAGACAAAGGAACGTGGAAAATAATATTAAATATATACTTACACGTTGACATTTCGATCGCGCAAAAATCGTGCCAAATTTCATTATGCTGTAAAGTTGCAGTCTCTGTCCTCGAGGCTTCAATGCAGCATTACATATCCCCTCCAGGCAACATAGAACCTTCTTCTTGACCAGCAAGATGTCTTCTCAACCATACTTTGAGACCGTCAAAGTACTATCATTCATCTCACCACATTCCGCAGACTGACGCTCGCATAGTCATTTGCAGACGTTCCAATCACTATTGATGGTGTGGAAACCTCGGTTTTTCTGGAAGCCTCTGACGGACTTGTTCAGTTGTTCGGTATGATATAATAATTAAGTCCGGTAATCGGGTTTCCCTTCAAATGAGTTGTCGTTCTAGATTTGCTTGGCTCAGGCGTATTCGGCTTTGTTCAAAGTGATATAAAGGGCAATATAGGGGAATGTCCTTCGCTTTGCCTAAACCTTATACCAACCCTCATTCTTGTTCTGCAATATAGGGTGTGCGAACTTGCTACCAGGCCGATTCTACGCGTTGCTCCACGCTTGAGAATCTTGTTAGAAGCGAAGTATCATTAGAGGACCGACATGGGACCGGTTGTTTGATACGCCTGACCCGGTATGTTCGACCCTTTAATATCATGTGTCACTAATGATATTTCTAGTGGTCTGACATTCCTATGTAGAGGTCATTCTATCCCCGTATGTGTAGTCACAGATGGAAACTAACTCGGACAAATTAGCTCTTCAACACATGCAGAATGATCCTTCGATCGAGTTACACGTGTGCTTCAAACGTTCATATGATGAAGTCTTGAGACACCATCACACATTTTTCGTGAGGTCCCTAGCCGCTGTACGTTACTGTCTGCTTCTCTTTCATGTGGCTCCTGATCGTTTGTGGCACTTTCAGGTCGCTGTTCGGGCTGCGCCGTATCGCCGTGACTTCTATGTTCGTATATCGCAAGGGGCGCCTAGGGAAAAATTAGACGCGGAGCTAGCAAAATGGCTGTCTGGGCTTGATGTAATTGTGAAGCGCCTCAAGGAGTTCATCGAGGGAGAAGGATACGGAAGGATATGATGTGGTGATAATTATGGAGAATCCTGCCGATATCGAAGAATAGACATGCCGCACTAGCGCTGGGAGCCCCAAGTTTCATAATTAAGAAGGTCAGGACGCCGCCGGGCCTCCTATAAACACTTAACGGCGAATCTAAGCGCCTGTTGTGGTTTGTACCAGGGTGCTCGGGAAGTATATTTTTACTTAATCGAACGAAGAGTCCGCGGAAACGAGTTTTAGCTGGATAGTATCGGTGGAGACGGCAAGCTCACTGGCAGGATTAGTGTCGTGCGAATGACAATATATACAAGGTTTCACTAATGCTGCGAAGATATCATGGCTGGGATTATTAAGAAGGATCAGGAGATGTTGGGAAAACCACATAAGTCATGTCACTTATCCATGTTGGAACAGGGGCGACTAGAATAGTGCCTCAATCAAGCATGGTATCGTGATCGACACCTAAGTAAATGTACGTACTTTCGTATCCAAAAAGGAAAACGTCGTGTCGGACGGCAGCTTTTTATTGTGGTTTATTTGAGATCTGCGGGGAAGTTAAGCCAGGTCTCACGACGTAGAATATTGAGCAACCCTGCGGTAATTGGTTCAGGAGGCCACCATATGGCTACATGTGTGTTTTTTTTTCTTGTGCGGCGATAGATGTGAATAAGTACTACGTGGCGGTTGGGTTACAGAACATATATGATTTATTCACACGGGAGACACAAACATTTGAATAGACCACATGGGTGGGTTCGGTGTATTTCCCGAAGTAAGCAAGGTGCAGTGCCGCAGTTGCCGTACATGCCGCCGGATGCGATGAGATTGGAGATCGCCGACAAAAGTGACAGCGCAATGACCAAGGTACGAAGATCGATGAATGTGGGATAAGCTTGTTGCAGAAGGTGAGAAAAGGTGGTGATAACGGGGGAAGGACGTACAGCACGCCTCACGGGGAAGAGGGTGAGAGTGAGCCGAGCAAACTGAGAAATCCCGTCTTAGACCCGAAGCGGTAAGACCGGTGAGGATGAATAGCAGCTGCGAAGGGATACGGAGATGTAAATGGAAGTTCACCGTCTTAGTCATTTGTCTAGCCCAGTTAAACCAAGCGACATACATTGCAATGCAGCGTTTAGCTCCGACATCATACATCATGACCGAGAGAATCGCATCGATGATGAACGATCGATAGAACAGCGGAGCAATCGTGATTCAGAACAAAGTACTTTTGATGGAAACGTGTCAAATAAAAAAAGAAAAAAAAAAAATACACAGGACTAGTATCATAGTAGTTAACGTTTCAACGCTAGAACAATCGTTACATCCACTTTAACTGGTTTTTGGTCAGATTTCATGTGGTATGTCATAATAAGTTTGACACCGACTCGGAGAGGAAGCAGAATCAGCTCTTCGTCGAGGTTAATTTATTCAGGTACAAATCCTTTTTCGATGTTTTTCGCCGGCCGTGGGAAATTAAATGTTGTTATGTTTCTGGAAGTGCCGGATCTGTGACATATATTTTCTCTGTAAATACGTTTTGGCACCCGAACAGCAGCTTACACATATTAACCCTTCCCGACCTTCCCCAAGCATCATACATAATTCTCTCCCATCTCTTGTCTCCCCCATCGTATGGCAGAGGATATGGATGTGGACGACCTTAAGTATTTCTTTCTCCTTCCCAGTCCCCAATTATTTATTCGCTAATTAATAACATCAGGTCCGACGCCTCTCCTCGAGAGCTACCTCATCAATCATCTCCGTACGATTTTATTCGATCCTATGATCATCTTCACCAATTATTCTACAGAAATTCCCGAAAGCGGAAAACCCCTCCAGAACGAGGGGACTCTGCTGACGCTGAAGGCGAGAGTGTAGACGACTCCGTCCCCGTTCCGAAAGGCGAGTATGAAACTGGTCGTGTTATGTGCGAAGTATGCGGTGAGGGCGTCTCGTTCCGTGACGAGTCAACCGGCGGTTTTACCCTGAAACACTGGGATGCCCATCGCCAGCAATGGTATTGATCTTCCCTTGACCAATATTCCTTTGTTCTCTAATGCACCCTGACAGTGCCAACACCACTCAGACCGTCCCCGAACCTGTCATTTATACTCCGGAAAGTACGGCCGAAGCTCTCGCCAACCCTCCCGCCAAACGGCGCCGTGCCAAGCGTACTGAAGAGGAACGCATTGACTACCTCAGGGCGGATCCTTACGTCGCACAGTTTGAGGCATATCGTGTATTATGTGCTTCGTGTGACAAGTGGATCCGACTCCGTCCTAATTCCACGTATTGCTCCATCCCTTGGGATGCTCACCGCAAGAGTTGCTTGTCAAAAAAGATGTGAGTGAATCCGTACCCTTTCTTATCATTTCGCCACTCACATACCCCCAGTAACAACAAGAATGGTTGTGCCCTCGAGGAGAGAAATTCATTGCTCTCCAAAGACCCGGACGTCCGCAAGTTCGATGCTGAGCGGGTATTGTGTAATACTTGCGACCGTTGGATCCAAGTCAGCCCTGAAAACCACATGCAGGCCGTCCAAAAGTGGCTACATCACAGGTCATCCTGTCAAAAGGGTGTTGGACAGTCTTCCACATCCCAAGCGGAAACTTCATCGCCTCAGTGAGCTACTCAATATCACGTTTCATTCCGCTTTCTCATTCCTATATTTTGTCAAGGCCACCAAAATCCGACACAGCAACTCGAGAAGGTCAACCTCACTCCGGGCATGCGTCTGCAATTTCAAGACGTCCTTCGGGCTCTCCAGTTCACGGAAAAACCCCCGTCCCGTCGGCAGCACCATGCTCGCCGTCTTCATCCTTCAAGGATTTAACACCCACCAATTTTCCAGCTCATGAGTCTCGTCGACGAAATGCCGAACAACGAGCCGCAACTCTCAAGGCTGATCCCCTTGTTGAAGAGGTTGAGCCGAACAGAGTCTTCTGTTCTCTTTGCAAGAAATGGGTCCAACTTCGACAAGACAGTTCATACTGCGCGTATCCATGGATACAGCATCGGGGGAAGTGTCTAGCCCGACAGTGAGTATTTTCGTCATTGCCATCATGTTTACTTTATCGTGCGTCCCACACATTATTAACTGACACCAAATGCTGCGTTCTTTCAGTCAGAGGCGAGCTCAGAAAGCTGCAGAAGTTGCAGAGATCAGAGCCAAAGGTGGCACATCTCATCCTGACGATGGAAACTTGTCAGACGATGACGCGTCTGCCGAAGATGAACTAGAATCAGAAGAAATGTACGACATCCAGGACATACCCACGGATGATAAGCACAAAGCAAGAATTCCAGATTTTCGGTCTGTTCACACTACGAAGAAACAACGATTAGACAATGGAAGCACCCGCACTAGCTCCACTTGGGTTGGCCCTGATAATGCTTCCACTAGCAAGAGATCATCGCAGAGCGTCCGCTCTATTCGCCCAAAGGGAAGAGCAGATAGCGACATTCATGTGCCAACGGAAGCCTCCGGGTCGACGAGCCGCCTAAATCGCCGTCTCGTACTTAGTTTTGCTGATTTGGCCACCGTTCCTGGCCGGTACGTTTCTCCCACTAGCCTGGCTTGATATTTCCAAATAATGGTGCTGATCAACTTGCTGTCAGGATGGATTTCATTTTTTCGTCAATTGCATACCTATTTATGACCACTTATGACAGCACGGATGACATGACCATATCTTCCCTGTTGACCTACTTAAATTCTGCTATACCTGCCGACAAACACGAGGACTTTGACACAGCCGAAGTCGTCAAAGCAGCGGCCGCCTTGCAGGACCGTGGTGACATCATCTTTGAAGGCGATATGCTGCGCCTTCCGGAATAACGGATAATTTTGGCCGCTGCAATTTTTGTGCATATATGTATACCTATTTTCTCGATGAACATTTCTTGGACTTCCACTTCGACTGTTCACTCATTATTATTAGCTCTGCATCAACAACCTCCATACTGATTTTTTGTTCAACTTCACCGACATCGAAAGTGTATCTACCGCTCATACCGCCGACATCTTGTATCACTGCTGATTTTCTTGGATGCAATGTGTTACTTGCATTTTATACACTATACTAATTGGGGCTGCAGAATCCTGATAACGCGCCAGAAGGTTGCGAACAATTCCACGTCTCTACGGGAAGCTAAAAAAGGGAAAAACTACTAGTACACAATATTAATAACGATGCTGTGACAATCAGCACATGCACATGCTCAGTGGGCCACTCCAGACAAGTTTGTTGAACCGTAAATAAAAGCGGTGTGGTCCATCCCTGCTCACTACCGATTTTGTCGCTTGTTCGCCTTCTTCTTTGATGGACCTGGGGCCTAATACCGACTCGAGGTATGATGACAGACGGCTCATGAGAGAAAACACCAACCTTGTCTGCGATCTTCTCCATTTCGGGGTATTTTGAATTTTTCTTTCGCGGTCAGCTGCGTGCTGGTAGCCGGTACGGTACGGGTAGAGTACTCACCGGTCGCCTTACTGGTCTTGTCTCTTCTTCATCGAGAGAGATCGTCCGCTTCACTTGCCGCGTCACGAGGTCATTCTCATCTTCAAACTCTCCACTATCGGAGTCACCGTTCGCTAACGTTTCGAGTGGAACCCGGTCGGTATGTCGAGGTTCTTTGATAACTGGATGGTTCGTCGCCTCATGCACGCCTGTGAAATATTTTAGCTAACTCTAATTTTCCAAGCATGGTAATGCACCGGAATTCTGTTGGTCCCCGAATCCGGATGGGGGCTCGTTCCAGAAAGTTTCATCTTGCTTATCGTTCCTTGAGCTTCTGACCTGTGACTGCGAAAATCAAGGTCAGCTGCACATTGTTTATTGTTTATCAAGGGCGTGTTCTTTACAATTTCCTTAATGCGACGGGCTAGACCCGCTTCTAATTGCATGATACGAGCTTCATGTTGCTTGATGAGGTTGTCTCTCTAAAACCATAGGGAATCAGTGACAAATCGGAAGAAGCGAAGACCAACTCTTCGAATATCATTATTCTTTTCCACTAGCTCGCGCTCAAAGACTTCTCTGGCTTTTTGGGCAAGACCCTGGACCAACATCCACTCGTTGTCATTCTAAAGCGAACGAGGTGAACAATCATCGAATAATTATATCCGTCTTACCAGGTCATTCTGTTCGTGGCGAAAGGTGATGTTCGTCGATCTTTGGAGTAGTTGCGTTTCAGATTGTTCAAGTTCGCAAATGCGCGCTTTCAGAACAAGGAGCTCTTGTTCGTGCAGATCAGAAGGGGTTTCGGCAATAGCCAGGCGCTGGGTCAGTTCGGATATGACTTGTTGCTTCTCACCCAGCTCGCCGCGCTGGAAGTCTGCTTTAGAGTTTAACTCTTCGATTCGTCGCTCAGCATCACGAGCTCGTTTTTCTGCAATCTGCTCTGTGGCTTGCTGAATGCCCTGCTGTCGGGAAAGGTCTATCTGGCAGTCTAAAAGTTCCTTCCGAAGGCTGTCAACCAAGTCCCGTTCAGCAGCCGCGGCAACGATGGCTTCGTCGAGCCTACGCTGCAGCGAGCGTTCGCGCTCCTCCACAACACTGGCACGATTGACAGATTCCGCTAGATTTTCGTTCAGAGCCTATGTCACACAATGAATACGCTGGTGGACATGATACCGGAGTACACGCTACCAAAATTGTGTTGTTCGTGGATTGCAGACGATCCTGTAGACATGTGAGCTCATCTCAGGGCGAAGAAAGCGCGGGATTACCTGAGCTTCACCAACGCTTTCCTTGGTGAGCCTGAGAGTAACGGACTGGTCGTCGAAACGTTCCTGAAGAACCTGGGACAAGGTAAAATATAAAAAGACCGGATGACACGAAGCTGACCTTCAGCGACATTCGCGTTTCTGCGAATCTGATTGCAATGGTCAAGTATTTCATTGTGAGATGGATGCTTGAGCTACCTTTCGCGGTAGCTGTCCTCCTCTCGCTTCGCATCTGCTAACTGCGTGTGTGCAGTTCTGAGTCTGTCAAGGAGTGTATCGCGCTCCGACATGAGCCTCGCACTCTGTGCTGATACCTCCCTTTCTAGGTTCCGGACATCTGCCAACCCCGCTTCAGCAATCTGGAGTCGCTCCTTAATAGATTCGCCTTCGGAGGTGAGGCGCGTATTCTGCTGAACTAGAGTTTTCTCAAGATCTTTTGAGAGTTCCAAGCGCGATTCAAGGTCTTGCGATCCATTGTGAGCCTGTGCCAATTCCGCCTCGGCCTTCTGTAGCCTGAGTGTCAAGATTCAGTAGGTGCTATCGGTAAATTTTGGCAAGACCCACCTCCCCTCTAGGTCCTTTGTGCGTTGTTCCTGAAACGTTACGGTATTTTGCAGGATCCGAATTTGCGCTTTACCATCATTCATAGCCTCTTCAAACTCGGAAATTCTAAGAATGTTGGGTTACCAGCAGATGAATTGCCAAAACGCAAGATCATACTCCTGTCTCATAGATTCCATCTCTTGTCGCATGGAATCCACCATTGCGTCACGTTCTTGCAAGCTGTTGCACACAGAGTTAGGCAAACATCATATGTTGACTAGATGTATTCATTACCGTGACTGACTGTGAGCTAGCCGATCCTCTGCTTGCATAAGTTTGCTGAGGGTGTCAATTGTTTCGTGCTTCTGGAGCTTCAGGTACTCGGCCATATCTACAATACGCTCGGCTGGATGCTCATGAGAATCGCTATCCGTCATGACGACAATGACCAAACTTACAGGTTCGCTCAAGATCCGATGTTGTCGAGGCAATCAACTTTCTGTCATTCCCAAAATGTTCCTCCAGTTCCGCGACGCGCGCCCGAGTATCTATTAGCTCGGAACCCATATTTTGTAATTTTTCACGCAGGAGATCGGCCACCTGTTGAGCTGCACACATAATGTGCCGTACTGATTTCCCATAGGAAGGTGTGACTCACTCCGAGTAAGCTCACCCTGTAGCTCATTTACAACTGCCCTTGTCTGACCCACATTGGGCAAATGCCCAGTATCGTCCAGGAACACTTTAATCATTCAAAGTCACAACCTAGCAGAAGCAAGATGATAATTCGGATAATGAGCTGACCTTGGAGGCCGGTACGAGCGGCGTCCCGAAGCTCCTCAAGGCTTTCCATTGTTTTTCGGGCATCGTTCACCAAGGTAGATGACGCCTGAAATTGGATTCGGAGCGCCTCATAAGAATCTCTGAGTTCAACACAACTGCACAGAATCAGCGAATGGGAAACGAATACAAAAATATTTAGAAACCTCCTGTTAGCCCTGTCAATCGCTTCCTTGGTCGTCAACTTAAGTTGAGTGATTCGTCGAGATAGTTCTGAGTTCTGATGGGAGGCGTCCGAGACCTGACAAGACAACTCTGTGTTCTGTCGCGAGAGATCTGCGACGAGCTTAGTCTTAGTACTAAGCTGGGATTCTAGCTCGGCGTTATGTTTCCGCTATAATGGTGTTGATGAACATTGTACCATAGAAAACTGAGAGTCGGCTTACCAATTTCGCTAGCTCGACCCTCGTTTGACGATGATTGCTAGCCATTTTTGTGATGATGATGTCCTCTTCGGTCATATCACTCTCAAGGACACCTAAACTTGATTGAGGATCGATCTCTTCCGTGGTCGTATTTAAGGGGGGATGTTGATATTCTGCATGAAAATGTTGAGAAGGTTGCTTTCCGAGCATCTTAAATTGCTTGTGTCCATCGATATCTGGAAAAATGACATCAAATGATAACATTTCAGGCGCATATAATCACCGTGGTCATCTTTCTTTATCTCCGCATTATGACGCTACAATGGTATAACATATTTTCAGAACCAACTTAAGAATATATGCGACATACCCTTGCTGAAAATCCACTATTTGTGTCATAGAAGGAAGAGGACTGCTGAGAACTTGGGCAGTGCGACTCCGGGCGGGAAGTTGTCGTGTTGAACTTGAACCTGGGCAAATGAAGGCTAGATTCACCCAAATCCCTGGATACTGCATTCTCTACAAGATTAGAACTCCGTGTGGATGCAAACGTTCGTTGCGAGTTGTTGCCGAATACTGAGACTGCCGACTTTTTTTCAGTGTGTCCAGGTTGTGGAGTCATGAACAAAGGCTTTTGACTGCTACTGTTATCAGGTTGATTATGGCGTGGTTTAGAGAATAGGGTCATTCTGTGTCCTTGGTGAGGTTCCATCGAAGGTGCAGGTGAAATGTGGTAGTAGTTCCTTGTTAAGCGAAGATTAATATCTGCATGGTCAAGACTTCAATTCCGACGCGCAGATTTAAATCACGTGATGAAAATAATTGCCTTACACGACAGTTCTCTTGGACGTACTCAACTGATATAGGAGCGTAGACGGTGAAATAAAATATTCGCATTTATTTATGTCCTTGAAAAAGTAAACCGCTCTTACGACTTGAAGGTATGCCTATGCACATCAGGCGTGGTATAGTAATTTATAATAGTGGCGTTTCGACGGGATCGCAACATAAGTAAATGTTACGTAGTACGAAACGTTGAAAAGTTACCCAATTCCACAGTCACGACTGCAAAGACTTGAAAATGGTGAAAATGGTGCACAAGGATACTTAGCGCATAGTATGCAAGTGTTATCGCGCCATCTCCCAGTGTTGCTGCGCCTGTGAATCGAAGGCCATCATGATATGATTGCCTCAGGGAAATCGCCGCAAATTGAAAATGCAGTGATTGTTCTAAATGATATGCACACACATCCATTCCCTTCAAGTTAGTCTTGCGGACTAAATACCTTTAAACCCAATTAGGAAGAAGTAGACACGTAATATTAGCCGCCTGTTCACACCAAGGAATTGCACGTAGGGCGAAGGTTTAATTAGCGTTTCACAACCAGGCTAGCAAGCAATCGTTATAAGTCGACAATATAACCACACGCGATAATACCCTCAAGTGCTTCCGAGTTTCAATAGACTCTCAACGCCCATGACGATCGCAAAGCCATTAGGGTAAACAGATAAAACGCTCGACAATAAATCATTATCATATGAAGGATAGATGCCTGAATACAACAATAATTTTTGAAAACTAGAAAAGGGGTATAGCATGCAGAAGTAGTCGAAATTATTGTAAATCATGTGTGATCGCATTGGAGGAGCCCGGGCGTGATGTTGTCGTGTTGAAGAAACCCAGGCGTGCTTGACTAGATGGCTAATTTGAAGGACACAAGGAGGCCCAAGATTCTAGAAAGTTTGGTTAGCGTGTTTGGGATAACTGGCGCGGCACCCATACCTGGAATGCTCGCCTTGACGGCGGCAATTTTGTCCCGAGCTTCGGCCATAACCACCGCAAAGCCACTACATAGGAATCAGTTCGTCGCTCAAATAGTACCTGTGCATACGTACTGGTTCAAATGGAAGTCGATGTGGCTGGCAAACACGTCATGAGAGGCGTTCATGGAATGTAACAAGAATACATGCTCACCAATGGAGAAACCACGGTCCGGAATTGTCTGTAACAAAACGTATTGTAACGTTGTCTCCTGTTGATCCCATAGTTACGGTGTCTCTCCTGATTGGGTTGACGAAGTTTGTTGTATTGCTTCCCGAGGTTCTAACAACGGCGAATGTATGCTGTCAAGTGCATTAGAACGTGGAATCACACAGAAACGACGGAACAACGCACTCCATGAAGGTGGATAGGATGCTATAATCATGCTAAGTAACATGAGTGAGAAACACTAAAGCGCACTTACTGGACCTCCTAGAGCTAAACCTGTGTTGGGAAAGGCAATCTCCACTACTTTATTCGCGGGAAGCTCGTATACGCTTCCACTCGGTAGCAAATCTGAGGGATGCTGCGCCCCACTGAGCATTTGCAACAGAACCGGCGTTGGAGGGTTGTGGTACGAAACATTGTTGACCCTGAAGACGCCATTCACAGTGGTGGCAAGTAAGTTGATGTTGACGTCTGCTTTGCCAATCTCAGGGAAACCGGGGACAGGCATGCTGAGTAACGGTGCAAGCCTCCCTTCGTTGAATGGCAAGATGTAGGGTCCAGGAGTGCTCGTAGGATCTTCATCAGGCGCACCATTGTACCTGAGGATGGCTTGATTCAAGCCACCTTCAAACGTTTGGTTTGGTTGGTTGGTTGGTGCGCGAATCCAATAATTATCCACAAGCTGGTTTGCGACCACGACAACAGAGTAGCGTTGACCGGCAAGCACTGGAAGCGAATCCACAGTCTCAGGCATGGTCTCTATGCCGTCTGCTTCAATAATCGTCATGGTATGGCCGTCGATAGTGAAATTATATGATGGGTCGCAAGAAAGACCGATGATGCGGAACCGGTAACGCTTGCCCCACTCGACATTGATGACGGAAAGAGGTGATTTGGGTCCGCCGCGGTAGCGCCCCAGACCATTTATGAGAGTGGAGTTGGAGGTGACGGGGCCGAAAATTTTGTTTAACTTGGGCGTAGGATCGTGGTACCTGAAGGAGCGTGTGAGATTTGGAATGCAAAAGGCTGACAAGGTAGTTGTAGTTCTTACCAGTCGGAAAGCGTAATTATTGTGCTCTCTATGCCAAAGTTTGGTCAATGCTGCGTCTAAACATGGAAGCAAAGCTACAAACCATCATCTATGTCATACAAGCCTTGATGGGGATCCTCTGGGTCATATATGACAAGCGGTCCTCTAAGACCGTCACCTGGACGTAAAACTGTGTAGCATAGGCCGTATAGGTAGTTATGGATACTCACAATACTGGGTGGAAAAATGCGAGTGATACCTATGTAAGACGTACTCTAGCATTGCTTCTCAGAAAATTGGAGTACGAACCAAAAAGTTCCAGTCTGGTCGTGGGCGCTAAATTTGTGGAGGAAGGAGCGATTTTGAGGGATTGGACACTGGGTAATGAACGATGCGCCATCTGCCCAGTTTGTTTTCTTTTGTTGGATACCATGCCAATGCTTTGAAGAGTATCAGGGAACTTGAGGTGAGAGAAAGAGTAAAACACGTACAACGCTCGTCGCCAAAGGCATATTTTTGTCGTGTAACCTGTTCACGACATTGATGCTAAAGGTGTCATTCTTCAAAAAATCAGCGTCGGACGTTAATTAAACACTCGCGCGAACCTTCTGCGCCTTGATGAGAGGGCCAGGAAAAGTACCTCCTGCGAGTGTTGCCCTGTACAAGATAAAGATGAAGACTCGCGGGGGAACATGTAAATGTTAACTTACGATCGTGCAAAGCCATCAGGCGCGATTACTTTATTAACGACGGCGAGTTCGAAAGGGGGTGGACCAGACGACGAGACATCATAGTCGAATTTTGAAGATACTACCGACACCGCATGTGACAGGGCAAGAAGGCCGCCGGCAAGGATAGTGTTTGGAAACATAACAGGATGAGATAAACTATGATGCTGAACCCTGACATCAGACGTGGAGGTCAACTCGAAGGTAACTGAATAAACAAATAATGTACAGACTTGTGATTCCGCGATTAGGTTGAGCTCCGAAGCTGGTGGGGTTAGAAGTCGACGGGCGGGCGGGGCCTTCGGATTGCTGGAGCCACAGACCACTTAGGATGTGATGCGCAAGAAGACGAAAGATGCACATTGTGAAGCCAGATATGTCCTGGTTTTTGTACAGGTCAGTAGAGGTTAGTTGGTCTAGATCAAAATAAAGACGGGTTGAAAACATGACGACAAGTGACGCACCATTTAACAGTCGCAATCTAAAACGAGTGAAAAATTAACGCCATGCCACAAGACAGCATAGGGCCAGCGTAATGAACATTATGAACTAGACTACACAACTTGGCGGTTTGGGAACTGCTTTTCCGGCGCACTGAAAGACTCCATACCGCATATGAAATGAAATAGACACTTGATCATTGTATGATTAAAAGGCCTATAAGATGCGATATGTAGCTAGAAGCGGTTAGCTGTGGGATGGATGGCAGCAGTAATTGACTCAGACACTACTAGCAAACAGTCACGTGACAGTATGTGGTCAGGTGACACCGTGCTGTATGTTACAGTGTTACCTTCTTTGAAATCGATACTAGGGACCGTACGCCGTACAACGGGACTTTATGGGGCCGTAATACGGTCATGGTATCCGTACCGTTGACTATTTAGACCTTGAGTTGACGGTTACGGGTATCAAGGTCTCGTATGCTGCCGTATCTGTACGGCCGTATACGGGGTGTAAGCACAGGTTCGTTCTGGACCTCGGTATGTCTTCTACTACAATTTGCAAATCAGGACCTGTTCCGGATCATATACTTAATTATCGAATCCTCCCATTGCATCACCTGGCTCTTCGGGCATAGACGAAATCCACAATAACCTGACTTCATCACACAAGACAATATTTCAAAATTTTCATTGATGCGCACTATCCTTGCAAAGATTTCTCAGCAGACTCTAAATATTTTATCAAAAATTATTCGGAGACAAAGGGCTTTTGCGAGTCTTACACAACAAGCTATTGCATTCTCTACTGTCTCAAGCTTCTACTATTGCCACAGGAATTAGACTTGGAAAGAACATCTTCTCTGAAGCAACAGATACAATTCGAAAGTTCAATGATGTGTTCAATAGGCTCATGCAAAAATTTCGGGACCAGGTTACTCGAGACCTAGCCATATGCATCCATCATATCAGTAAGAGTTCGGACGTCCTTGTGACTTGGCATATATTCACACCTTTTTAGAAGAAATATCGGACCTGAGCAGTACGACTTATGCAGAGGGCGCGGGACTAGATAGAAAAGAATGCCTTCAAGGGATGCGCCCGGAAATCCTTTCCGAGATCACGGACTGGGTCAACAGCACTGGAGACAATGATCCATGCGTGCTGTGTTTATATGGCCCTGGAGGCAAGGGCCAATCGGCCATCGCCCACACCATTGCTAAGTGGTGCAAAGATGTGGCAGGGCTCAGTTTGTGTTACTGCTTTGACCATCAGCGAGATTGGCACGAAAAAAATGCAGTGAGACTGGTGTTTCTGTCAGCTTGCTGCACTCAAAGGCATCATTTGATGTTCCATATATACCGTATGCTACCGTATACGGCCATAAAGTACCCCATACCGTACCGTCAGCTATTTTTTTCTCAACCTTAATAGACGGTTGGATTTTAACTTCATACGGTGGCACATCGTATATGGTACGGTGAACAGCCCTAACCATCACAAAGTTGGTGATTAATTTCGCACTGGTTCGGCGAATAGTTATCCTTGCTATGAAGTATGTGCATGAAGTCGAAACGAGAATCACACGTCATGCATGTCATGGGCGGAGTATTTGGATAACAAATGTTTGTTCTAGTAGGAATCTGAGCACTGCGTACCATTAATACTAGCATGCAACGCACCATGGTCACTGATGAAAGCAGGAAGAAATTATTATCATCGCTAACACTTGACCTACGGAGGTGAATTACCCGTTGATTAAATTCATTCCGGATGAAGTTGTGAAGGACAGGTGTCAGTAACGTGTCTAGGCTCTTCGTGTGATCGGAGCCCAATTTTTTTCTCAGCATGACTGTACCGCCAGCCGTCTCAGCCAATCAAAAAAGGTCACGTGATTTCATTACTCTATTATAACTACCCACACTGCAGTTTGCGCTGTTCACGTCTGTTGAAAAGGTTTCCAAGTTGTTTGAGTCACGACGCATGTCACTGCAGTGATACATATATACTAACTATAATTTCTGTCCGTCAAGCAGCTTTTGCTTTGCACCTAACCGCCTAAACAGTGAGGTCAATCAAGTTAACTTGGCCTGGATCCAGGATTACCATGGTTAGGACGCGACAATGGGGGCCAGTGCGGTCTCTGCTCGCGCTAGCACCGCTACTCATTGGGTTTCCATGGCTTGCATTGAAACATCAATATTGTTCGTGTTCTTGTTATCAATCCCACATTGAACACTGCACTTATTATCATCTTGCAGCATTACCTACGCCCATCGTAGACCAGTGCGTTGCTCCTTCGTGTCTCTACTCAAGTCAATACTAACTAATCAATGTTGCCTGTCCGTTTAACCCAACCACCAGATATGATTCTATAACTTCTCGGCCTCAGCTCTCTGAAGCAACAATTCTTCAATATGCCAAGTACCTCTCAGAGGATATCGGATACCGCACGCCAGGCACCCGCGAACACGCACTTGCAGATGCTTGGATGACAGAGAAGGCTTACCAGCTTAAAGAGGAGTGTGAGCGTGTCGTGGCCGCTCAACCTGGCCGCAAGCTCCAGTGCGAGGTATGGAGGCAAGAGGGCAGTGGTAGTCATCGGTACGTCATTTAGTTCATCACTTCCAAAGTCTTCTGTGTCTTATACAACTTTGTGATGTGCTCGATAGCTTTGACATGATGGCTGCGCGACTCTACAAGCGTTATGTCAACTTGAGTAACATCATCATACGCCTGAGTGACGGCACGGACCAAGGAAAAGTTGACGCAGTACTTATCAACTCGCATCTCGATAGTACCCTTCCTAGTCCAGGTGCTGCAGATGATGCACTCTCGGTTGGCGTGATGATTGAGTGCGTGCGGGTATTCGTGAACACCCCTGGGTGGGAGCCAAAGCATGCTGTTATATTTTGTGAGTTTTCGTTCATTTCTGATGGCATACTAGTAGAATCTATGCTAATGCAGCCGTAGTGTTCAATAATGCGGAGGAGTCTCTCCAGGACGGCTCTCACCTTTTCTCGACCCAGCATCCTATTGCATCTACGTGTGTCCCATAATTATTTTTCCTGTTGCATTCTATCTCATACTATTCTTCAAGTGTCCGTGCTGTCATCAATTTGGAAGGTCAGCTATTCACATATAAGACATAGGTTTGTACAGCTAACATGGGTCTGTAGCTGCTGGCACTGCAGGCCCTGAACTTCTGTTCCAGGCAACGTCTCATGAGATGATACAGGCGTACTCTCATGTTCCTCGGTCAGTTTTGTTACTTACTTTCTTTCGGCCTCAGTGTTAATGCAAATGAATGTACACAGACCATACGGAACTATCTTTGCAAACGAGATCTTCAGCTCGGGTGTCCTACTCTCTGAGTGTGTCTCTTTGTCTTCCCTTATTTTCTTGCACTAAAATGCATGCCGCCCGTTGTAAGCACTGATTTTCGACAGTTTGAGTACTACTTGAACGTCACCGGGCTTGACGTGCGTTAAACCCTTCTTCCTACCGTTCTCTATTACTTCTTTTTTTCACCGGTAAGCTTTCAAAGCTAACAGTAATACATAGATGGCAGTTGTAGGCAACAGTTACTTGTACCACATGCGCGGGGTATGCAGCTTAGCAAACTAAAATATCAGGATATACTAACATGGTACAGGATCTAGTAGAAAACATCGAGGCAGGCGTTGCGCAGGTCTGTTATACACACCTAGATCTAATTCTGAAATTGATTCCCGTCTCCCTTTCTCCAGCACATGGCTGAGAACACATTCGCGCTCATCGACCACCTCACTTCACCCGCCTCGCCACTATCAGCGCTTGCTTCAGGCTACGGCCGCCCTCGCACCGTCTTCTTTACGTTCCTGGGGGTATTCTTCATCTACTCGTTCCGCACAGCCAAGGTGCTGTACTCGCTACTTTTCATTGCCAGTTGTGTGCTTGTCAGAAGTGCTGGCGGGCCAGTGCAAGAGGTGCAACAATGGCGAAGGCATTATTTTCTGTGATATTGGCGGGGCTGGGAGCTCTTGTTGGAGCGAATGCCGTTGCGTTCATGATGGAGCGGGTGTTAGGCCGGGGGATGAGCTGGTTCAAGGGCGAGTTTGAGCCGTTGATATTGTATGGCCCCGCGGCGATGTGTGGTGCGTGATTTCACTTCAGTGTGTGTTATGGTTTTTCACACCAGCCTATCCTCGAATGGACTCCAATGTCATTTCGTATTTCACTGGAATTATGCCTATTTCATTCCGATACCTTCCTGACATCGTGACTCATAAACTTATCCACGCAGGGGCACTCCTAACTCAACTGCCTTTGGCCCCAGTCCCTGAAAAGGCCCTCCTGCATGCACAACTCCTTGCTTGTGCGTTCCTGGCTGCAGCGGGCCAGTTTGCTGGTATTGGATCAAGTGCAGTGTTCTTCCTTAGTGCGGTCTCGTCGTTTGGGGCACTACTTGTTGATCGCGTGACTTACTACTTGAGCGCCCCCGCCGTAAATGATGCTGGGATAAAAATGATTAATGCAGCAGAAAAGATACCAGATGGAGATGCGAAACGCGTGGAGGTTGTGCACAGCAAAGTGGAAGCCAAAGGCGGCTTGGTGAGCCTGTGGAATATGCTCTAGGCCAGACTATCCCACTCTTGACGGGGACTCAACTGATGTCTGCGACTTTGATCGTGTTCGTACCGCTAGTGAGTGATTTATCTTTCCATGGGTCTCTCCTTATACTAACCTCTCATAGACTGGGCGTATTGGCTCTGAGGCTCCAGCAGAATACATCATCGCTTCTATTGTGGCGCTCGTTGGTTCTTACATGCTCAATTTCACTACGCCTTTCGTTCACCGATTTGGTCTACCTGTTCTGCGTAAAGCAGTCATAATTTCGCTCCTTGTAGTGGGCGTAGTGATGGCAGTGTTTGCCAGAAAGGAGGTGTTTGATAAAAATCATCAAAAGAGGCTGTTTGTGCTTCATAAGGAGGACGTAAGTGCTAATTCCCATGCTGTTTGTAAAGGAAACTGAGCGCGCACGGTCTAGTTGAACACGCGAGAGCAGCACCTTCATATTGCGGCGGCAGATGGCGCGCCTGGCTTTGATGACTTAGTCCATGATATCACGGCACACTTCGGCGCCAACGGGGTGCCCCCCAAGGCTGTTGTTATGGACGACTGGAACGGTGATTGGGATACGTTGTATCCATTTTCAGCGGTGAGACTTGAAAACATTTAGTCGATATCTACAGGACGCTGACGTATGGTTTATCGATTTGCGGTCGAATCCGGCGTCTTCGTGGTGTATTTGAAACGTCATGCAGTTCCTCTCACCGTACAAGATTGACCTTCCGCTAGACCCGACGTATGATGCACCTTGGCCGCCAGAAGAACAGTTCACGGTTTCAGCCGTCAATGATACCCTTGATGTGAGTAAGGGAACGAGGACCATGACCTTGAAGATTGATCACCCGGGGATAATGTGGACTGGTGAGTTTTTCTATACATGCTGGGTCACCTTAGTGTCGCGTAGACCTGACTCCTGTTACAGTGATTGCATTCGATGCGCATGTACTAGAGTGGACGCTAGATAACAGTCCACCGGAGGAGTTTGCACGACACCACATCAAAGAAGCGTCATTCTACGGGACTGACGTCTGGACGGTGGATATGACAATCAAGTGGCCGCCGCCTCCGAATGCGCATCCTAGATCGTCTGTAGACGGGTTGAGGGTGAACTTTATTGGGATTCAGGAGAAACGCATGTGGCCCGCAAAAAAGGCTGAGGCGGATGGAAGTCAAGCGATGCGACTGTTTAAGGAGTTTGATGCATGGCTAGATGAGAGAACAGGTGGTAGTATAGATGCGCTGTTGATGGGGTGCGTGAGCGGAGAGGTGGTCGTATAGGTTGGGTTGCGGAATATAAGACGATGATTAGATATCATCGTTATAACCCCCATAAAAATTCATTGATTTCTTGTTTATTGTCCTTGGAATGAGAACGTCTAGCTAAAAATGTTGAGTTTGCGTTTATTTATGGTTCAGAATTGTCCTCTTTGGACCAAAACAGTACCCTGGTTACGATGCGCCACTCGGACTTGTTTAGAGACTCACAAAACTACCAGGACCGTCAGCATGGTTAAAGCTTCTGCAGAGCAAACTGTTCGTACTCCACTATTCGGCAAACATTTATAAATTGTTCCTATGAAATAAGTCAGGGGCCAATTCTACAAAAGAAACTTATACATACTCACACTGCTAGGCATGTATATCGACAGACACTCGTGTCTAAGGCAGCAATCTATAGATGAATCGCAAAATACGGGGCATGCACTGTCATCTGCACTGGCAGGCATAGACGAGGTGACACCAATGCTGATGGCGCCGAGGAACTGCCAGACGAAGGAGAGACGCATTGTCGGTCGTGTGATGAGATTTCGAACGATATGACCGAAGAGGGCAGCTGCTTGCCTTTTCATGCCTCGGAAATCAGAATTTCATAGGGGCATGCGTAGCTTACTCCACACCAACAGATGATGCACATATTGCTCACTGGCATGCCAGCAGATAGCCAGCAAATTGCCAGCAGAATACAGACCCCGAATCTGTTGATACAAGAACTCCTCGTCGATCGTCGTTTTCACCGTTGACTGCTATTGTTGAGTTGCACGCAAGTCTCGGACACGTTCTGCGAAGTAATACCAACTCAGGTTTTACAGTGAACCCGCTGACAAACGCATAGCGTACTCGTACAGAAAAATACCCACTTATATATGCCATTGCCAGCCAACGCTAAAACCATGCTGCCGACGCCCGGTAATATTGCGCCATCGATCCCGAAGATTCCCGATAAGTGTCGAGCTCGTACCTCGACCCCTGATAATCCAACAGCTATTTATTCATTGTAGTTTGCCGCCCAGACACGGTGGACTCACATGTGACACAAATCCGGAGTCCAAGATACCAACACACCAATCAACCCGACTCCTCCGTTCGTTTGTAAACCACGACGCTTGAGTTGACGAATATCTGGGGGTGCCATCGAATGACAACGCCTAACTAAAAATATTGCGTCTACGTTGATCTATGATTCAGAATCATCCTCATTGAAACAAACAGCACCCACCATGCAGTACAAATACTAATAGTATATCGTTTAAGATCTTATCACATCACACGAATCATGCGTCTCTCCTTCGTTCGGCAGTTTCTCTGCGCCGCTAGCATTGCTATCACTTCGTTTATGCTTGCCAATGCAGAAGACAGAGCATGCACTGCCTTGCGAATCATTTACAGATTGCTGTCCTGGACACGAGTGCCTGGAGGTGAGCATGTGTAAGTTTCTTTGTAGAATCGACCCCTGACCTGTTTCGCAGGGACAACCTATACAAATGTGTCAAATACTGAAGTACGAATAGTTTGCTCTGCGGAAGATTTTATCACGCTGACTGTCCTAATAGTTATAGTTTTATGGGCCCCCGGTCCTTAAACAAACCTGGGCTGCATATCGCAACTGTACTTAACTGAAGAGGGCGCCTGCTTGCTTTTACATGTACATGCCCCGGAAATCGGGTTTTCACAAGACCTGTGAGTAGCCTACTCCACACCAAACAGATGACATACATATTACTCATGCCAGCAGATCACCAGCAAATTGCCAGCAGAATTAATACTACAGTCCTCGAATTTGTTACTGACACAAGAACTACTGTCGATCGTGGTTTTTACCCTAAACGTCAGCTATTCTTTATTCATTGATCTACCGCCGGGCATGCGTGCTTACATTGTGTAAACATGACATTAATGTAACAATCCCTGGCGCGTAGGTAGCTATCGTGCTCAAATGTTGAAGGATGCGAATTCAAAGTAATGCTCTACGACCAATGCAACACACACACACACAGTCGTGCTATGACGGCCTGCCTAGAATACAACAGAACAATCAAAATTAGCACACCAGTGAATATGTCAATTAGCGGTATCGTGAATTTCTTCCGGCTGTCGTTGGGATCATTACAATCAGATGGCCATGTATACCAGGCGTAGCATATCATGCCCCAATTGAACTGGCCCATCGTTGCAACCCAAGTGAATAGGACGACACAACCTTGGAATCAAACGAGTTGATACTGATACGATCGGTTGGCCCTTCGAATGTTCTATTCCATATAGAGTAGTGTTAAGAAACCGGCGACGGTCATGAGAAACCTGGGACGTACCAACTTTGCGACCAAAGTCCTCGTCGGGTATGTCATTTATGACACAGCCTGCGGTATATACTGGCATGTCCAGTCATGCATAAAACATCGCTCAACCCCACCGGGAACCAGCGAAGCCTAAAGAGCTCGAATGATGCTCTTGTTTTGAAGGGAACGGTGGCAAGTTTGCAAGGCAAAAATGCTTGGAATGCCTGTAGCCCAGTGAGTGTGATCCGAACTGTTGGCACGGTGACGCTCATTTGTATATGCATACGCGGACGCTTGCTGGAACCAACCTCAATGGCCTTGATGAGTCGGTTGCATACTAGCTGTCAGTAGGATCAGTGTATCGATTGCCAAGTCAACATCCTAAACCTAAATCGACGTACTATTATTCAATCGTTGGTTCGTGGTGCCAATCATGTCGATCTCACAGGATGCAATGAGCTGGAGATTAATTCCCTGTCCAAACCTACCGGTGGACAAGCTACCAAAGGGCGTCCGCGCGCTGGACACAAGGAGAAAAGGAATAATAAATGACAGAGCCTTCGAGCAGGAGAAACTGAGATATCATGACTAGGAACAGATAAGCAACACGCTGTCTTCGAAGCAGCGGCGAAGCAATCGGCCTGGTCCCAAGTCGCAGCCCACTGTTTAATCACCATGCAAAGGATCTCACCTTTCCTCCAACAGACAACAATCGGCAATTAAATCCGAGTCGGCATGCAGGAACTGTGTAGCACACGAACATGCTGGTTTTGACGTCACAATTAGAAGGGTCCCAAGCACGAAGGAATGCATTGAAATGAGAAAATAGATAGGGCAGTTCAAAGAAGAGGCAACAACAACCCCAGATGCCACCCTGACTCCATTATGATAACTTCCTCTTCTTCAGCATATCCGCATCGCCAAACCACCCAAACACGGTGGGCACATCTCCCTCTGAGATACCAATACATGAACCAGCCCGACCCCGACCACGTGGGACTCCTCCGCTCATCGTAAACCTGGCTATTTGAGATTCTGTAGAGTGTTGCTTGGCATGCGGTACGAGAGAATGATACTATGACTTCGATCATACATACCAAGTAGAATCCGTGCTAGGTGGGCCTGCAACAAACTTTAAATCTCTACTCGAGGTAGCAGCACAGCTATCACAACTCACATTAAGTATGCCTTTTACGCCGGCGCTTGGTCCCCATCAATCAGCCCATCCCAAATCTCGGTCTCCTCCACTGCTCATTCGGAAAGGTCGACGCTCTCTCCGGGGACTAATCGAGAGCTCCATTTCGCCGAGGCATTGGCCGACCCGCAATGTGATTCACTTTGAGAGCATTACCGCTCTCGTGCAAATGTACGATAATTCGAAATGATATGACTTCCTGTAACTATAGGCAAAGGCTATGTAGAACATAATTTTACGCTATATGTGCCGCGCTGAAACCGCGTAGATCATTTCGTTACTGTAACCAAGTTCCCGCGGAATGACCCTCCCAATAAACTTTAAATCTCTTAAGGGATATGTACTTAGTACTATTGCAAACTCTCACTCTTTGCCTTTTTAATTTCTCTAATTATTAGGTCCATACCCGTTCGAGTCGTTCAGCGCCAATGATTTGATAATATCATACAACTTCATACCAGTGGACACTACCTCGTAAACTTTTCGTATCTTATTCCTATGATAAGCACTACTTTGGTTACGAGCCGAATATCTCTGAGCCTGAAACTAGCGCTCGCCGTAAGGACAGCTGCCTTATCATAGTTCAATTTACATAACTGGAACGTACAACGCTGACCAACAGTTTGGCGAAAGTCCCACCAATAGATTTTCATTCTCCAGTTCCAGTTCTGGGTTCCTTGATTGTGCCACACGAGGTACTCATCCGTGGAATTTGAAGAATCTGCGCACGGTCAGGGTATAGTCGTTGTGGCTGACTCGTCCGTCGATGCGTTCAGATCTCACCAGAACAGCAACTTCAACAATTAATGCAGATTATAGTAGCACTGCAGCGCTTAATACTAGTATGTCCGACATATATGTCATTTGTAGTTCGCTTTGTTTTACCTACGGCAAGTTAGCTGGGCGTAGAAAAGATCATATGGATGCTTAATGGGGCATAGTTTCAATGGAACAAGTCCTATACATAGACTCTAGGCCTGATCGGGTTCAATGGATCCGAGATAGACACGTCGGAATAGCTCGGGCGGACAAGTTATCATGTAATATCGGAAGTTCTGCGAAGTGTATGCCGGTTCATGTCAAGTGAATTCCCGAGATTAACTTTGATTCCCGTGGACCAAATGGCCTCGACAACAAATCCGGACGAATTCGTGCATCGTCGTGTGACGGTCATTGAAGTTGTTCTAGCACGATGCGACACTTTGTTGTCACGAGCAATGGTGAGGTAGAAGTGGTGAGGAGGAAGTGGTCCGAAAAGTATGTCAGACTCGCACGCTCAATACAAGACGTACAACAACAGTCTGAATGCGCAAACATGCGAGGAACCCCAAATGAACGTACATCAAACATATATTCAAGTTGTTTCGAGGGATTGGCTAAAGGCGAAAATTCCTAGTCAGGGACCTAGGGTGCCGCTATTGAAAAATTCAAGTGCTTTGGACCAGAGCTCCAGTGGCTTGCTAGCTGGCGGGGTCGTCATTGTACCGGAGGACTCAAGGCTCCCAGTCAAAACCCAACATGATGGGAACGGGCGCCAGCGGACGACATCTGAAAAATTCTTCTTGACTAGGCAATTTCCCGAGCTAAACAGAATCCACTCAAGTGCGTCCCATATATTACATGATGGGGCAGGGTTTTCCGTGATGATATCGGATTTTTATCGTAATTTACATATCTCACCCGATTCAATCATATTTACTATAGTCAAGCACATGGGATGTACTGTGACAACAGCGGACAGGATCTGATTTTCACCGTAGTTTACATATTTCACCCGATTCAAGCATATTTATGAGAGTCAAGCAAATGCAATGTATTGTGACGACATCAGACAGGATTGGATGACATGGGATGTTACAGTGCAGTCGCAAATAGCAAACCGCAGGGTGGGGGCACAAAAGCAGGGTGAAAACATGCAGGCAGGACAGCAATAGGCAATGAAAAAGACATACAATGCAGGGGAAAACATACTAGTATAGTGCGCCGTTGCAGACGGCACAATCAGAACCCTTTGTCCACGTCCCTGCGCTCTGCAACCGCTCTGCGTCGGCCTTGTACTCATCTTGCTGTGCGGGCGTGAGTGCCGCCCAATACATGCGGAATTCTTCGGTTGTTCCACTCGTCTCGTTCACCTGCTTCAGCCAACGCCATGCGCATAAGTTTCTGCATGACAAAGGTTAGTGCAAAACATTAAGAGACAGGCATACTAATACTTACCGAGCGTTCTTCGCGGCACCTGGTCGCATCTTCTTCTTTCCATCCGCTTTTGCAGCTAACTTGTTGTTAGATGCACTTGGTCCATCGTCGTTTGTCTTCTTGATTGGGCTAAGTGCTGGGGCAGGGACTGTCTTGGCGATTCCGTTAGGTCCGAAAATATCAGCCCTTTCATAGCATTGGAGTTAGTAGCAAGGACGAGCATGCAGTATGAGGTACTTACAGTGGATCCTGCAATATAATCTCATTCTCTTTGTCGGCACATTCAAGTTGTATGTTCTGAGATGTTCCTGGTGTGTGACAAGTCGGCAAGGTCTTATTTTCAGAAGTAGACACGGTCGGACGTAAAGGCGATCTGGGAAGATATAAGCCTTGTGGAGTGGGCTGCGGTAAGTGGACTCCAAATGGTGGGGCAGATGCATCGCGTGGGTAGGTTGGCGTGATGCGAGTACTTTCGAGGGCAAGACAATCATCAATGGGCGAAGGAACACAGATGTTGGCGCTAGTGCCAGGCTCAGAATCTTGATCTGGATGCAGGGGCATAGCATCAGTCGAGAGTAAAGGTCGTGATATAGTACCAGGGTCGACTAGCAGTATTGATATTAGCAAGATAATGAAAGAAAGAACAATACATGCCTTTTTGTTCAATGGGAAGCAGGGGAGACAGTGCTGAGTCAACTAGTGGTAATGTGAGCATCGGAATTATGAGAAAAAAAATGCATACATTTAGGTTTCTTCAAACGGTCTTGTTGGACCAGGGTTTTGCTGTCGTCAGACAGGCGCCGCTTGCCATTTCCTTTAGCCCGGGCTTCAGTGCGTTTCAATTCCAACACCTCAAGTTCATCCAAGTCGTCGATATGCTCTTCCTTGGCTGAGAGCTTCCCTGGTACGTCCTTCCAGTTTCTGTCAGTCCCAAGATTGTTCTTCCGCCAGGATGAGTAATCAGTGATGCAAAGCAGCTCGAGTTTCCAGCCGCAGTGGTCGAATAGGAATAGCGGGAACTGTTTCACCATGATATCGAATATGAGCTTCTTGCCAGTAGCACAGATCCTTGACCAGGTGGGTGGAGCCAATTTCTGAACAACCAATTCAGCCCAGGCTGCGCGCAGAACCTTACGAATTGCTTTGAGTTGCTCGATTGTGACAGGTCTACCATCCTCGAGCTCTAGCCAAGGGGCTTTACCCCGAGTCCCAGTCCCAGACTCAGCATTCTCGATGTATTTGTCATAATCTGCTCGACTCCAGAAACAGATTTTTGGGTGAGAGTCTTTCGAAGGACGGGCTTTGTTGTGTCCTGTTAATGTGTCGTCTGCGAGACTGAAACTCAGTGGGTCAGTGGAATCCGGAAGTCGCAGTACACTGATAAGTTCAGTAAAAGATGCCCTAGAACAAATAAGACACGGCTGTGATCTAAGTATCATCATGATAGGTGAACAAGACTGACTTGATAGTGTCGCGTTCGGTAATAGTCTTGCTTAACTCAAGTTGAGTCTCTGTGAGCTGTGCTTGGTATATAGAGAGCTGTTCTTGAAGGGCATGCACCTGCCGTGCTGTAATGAAATTTGGTGTGGCCTGCTGCATATATGCGCCCTAGAACATAATCTGGGAGCTGACAGTATCAAAAAATTAAGCAACTCACACCAGAGAATCCAGAAGGAGTAGAGCCTGCAAATGTGTGCGGATCATCGAATGAATCCGGTGAAGCTTGAGCTAGTGATGAAGATAGGGGCATGGGAGCCTGTGGTCTGAATCTACTCGAAGATTGTTCATTTGCACGAAGAGAAGGGATCGTGAAATCATGTGAGTATCGAGCAGTGGATCCACAAGAAAAATCCATGTTGCTGGTGGACTGTGAAGAACACTACAGTTAATCAAGTAACTTGTAAAATGTATGAGCTTACCCTTGCATTGGGACAATGCCAACGAAAACGATATGATGCGCAACGAGAACGACACAGAACGATACGATAGACGACGACGACGACAGGAGTGATAACGATACCGTCCAGGTGCACGACAAAAACGATGTGATGCACGACGAAAACCACACGTGCAACGCATCTTCCTTGGAAATCTCAGATCTTATCATTTTTACTATTATGTAATTATAGAAATATCATATTTCCCCCGACCCCGTCATGTTGGATCTTTACTGGGACTCAAGGATCATGATGGTAAAGGAACAACTTACACTCGAAAAGCTTTTGTTACTTCGCACACTCCACATGCATCGAGTAACAGATGGAAAATGTAAACACTGCAGAACCCATATGCATGCCACTGTGGAATGCAAAGTTTGGGCAAGGTACAAGCGTTTGCCTGTAAGGCTGTACTGCCTCGTTCACCCATCAAAGTTTGCTCCACTTTCGCACGTTCTGACATGCCGGGTGAGTCCGATTTGAACATCCGAGTTGGACCTTCGGATTCGTCCGGTACTTTTCTTCTACGTACTAACCACTTGCTAGCTACAACGCCTCTGTCCTTGAGGCTTCAATGCACCAGGATTCGGCACTAAAGGCACATATCCCCGCCAAGTAACGTCAAACCTTCTTTTTGACCAGAAAGATGGCCTCATTTGAGACTGACGCTCGCATAGCCATTTGCAGACAACAATCACCGTTAACGGTGGAAGCCTGGATTGTTCGATTGTTCGGTTCGATATAACGATTACGACAGATCACCGGGATTTCCTTCAACTGCGCTGACATTCTAGATTTATTTGGCTTAGAGGTGCTACTAGTACTTACGAATTATCAGGGCCGACAAAGTTGCCGAAGTCTTTTCATTATGTTCTTGCAGGGCCGGCTGGTACCTAGTTTTCGTCACGACTCGGCCATTCGGATTGGTGACGAGGCCCATCGCACACTCGGCAGGAGCTTTCGACCACAGATCATTTGTGTCACAAAACGCGTACGGGCTCGGGCACCCGATGCCGTCGCCATTAAGGCTTATCGATAGATGAGCACATGGTGCCTGGTAGGCGCTCATATCTTCCAAGCGTCATTAACCTCGTCGTTCTTGAGGTATTTACAAAGGCTAGAACTACTGTCCTGGGACGACCATAGCATCATGATGCACACAACCAGAAGCCATTACTATGACTGTACCCATCATGGAATATTTGGTAGGTAATTTGTCATTGGAAGCAAGAATCATCAAGTTCATATACACAAATTCATCCGTCACTGAATCACTCTTGACAGCTTGATTTTCATGTAGCCCAGTCTGGCTATCAAAGTTATCTTTTACAAGGTTTTTGGTGCATCATCTCCGATGGCGTGCACTGCGTGATTGACGTTCTCCTGTTTCAATGAAAAAAGACAAAGACCGAAAATTCTCGGTTCCCAGAAATAGCGTCACTTCATGTATCGAATTTGGTTATCCGGAACGCCTCGGGATTCTTCAGGCCGAAGGATGTAACTTCGATTAAATTAATCAGGGATATGATACCTGTGAGATGATCAGCACCGTGACCATGGTCAGCAACAACGGCTGTACATGGAGCCTGAAACACTGGAGCTCGTTCCTCGAAGCAGTGCCATTCCAGGGATCCGCAAGTTTTCCCACGAGGTATAGAGGAAAATGCTAATATAGGAATAGATTGTCTGTACGCAATATTTACGAGAATGTTATCCAAAAAGCATTTTAATACCGCACCGTATGGCAGCCGAAGACTGTTGGACCGAGACTGAAGGAACCGACACTATTCGGATAGCAAACTGATAAATACCAGGTGAGCGTCGTGTAGAACATCAACCTCCGTCGCCATGTCCTCTTCTTCCTCCTCTTACGACGTAATCATTGTTGGTGCAGGTGTAGTAGGCCCGTCCCTTGCCTATGCCCTAGCCACCAAGAGGTCAGATAGACACGCTCCCCTCCGGATAGCCCTACTTGAGCGTTCATTGGCCAAACCAGACCGTATGGTCGCTGAATTGCTCCAACCTGGCGGTGTCAACTCAATCAAGAAACTCGGTCTGGAGTCATGTATCGCAGATTTTGACACCGCTGCCCTAGAAGGTTTTTACGTAATGCGAGGGGATCAGGGCATTTCTGTCACGTTCCCTGATGGTCATGTCGGCCGAGCTTTCGAACACGGAGATTTTATTATGGCATTGCGTGAGCGCGCTCGGAATGCGCCCAATGTCGAAATGATCGAGACCACGGTCACCGGTCTTATTGAGGACGAACGCACGCATCGTGTCACCGGTGTTCGCGCCTCCAGACCGGGCGGTCAGTCGGAGTCGTTCTCTGCTGACCTTGTCATCCTCGCCGACGGCTCATTATCCAAGTTTAGGTCTGCTGTCCTGGGGCAGATGCAATATGAACCTGTGCAAAAGGGTTATTTAGCAGGCGTGATTGTGAAAGACCTAAAGCTGCCCCAGTCCAAGTACGCCACCATGGTTGTGCTGAAGGGCGCTGGACCGGTCGTCCTTTATGACCTCCCTAATGACGAGTATCGGATGCTGATCGAGTTGAAAGATCCCCCGCCGGCGGATCTCAAGGTTTGTAGTTCTTCCTTCTGGTCGTCATCTCCCCTTCTTACTATCAATGTTCTAGGAACATCTGGTGAATGATGTCGTGCCCCAGCTTCCCCTGGTGATGCACGCACCTATTCTCGCTGCTCTGGAAACGTCACGTGTACGACGCGTGCCTCATTATTATCTTCCGTCCACAAAGCAGGGGCAATCCAGCAAGGCAGGCGCGTTCCTATTAGGAGATTCATTAAACATGCGTCATCCCCTAACTGCGGGCGGAATGACGGTCGGCTTAAATGACGCGGTCATCATCGCTGACCTCCTTTCCGAACTTCCAAACTTTAAGAACTGGGATCAGATCTCGGCCGTACTCCAGAAGTGGACGCACCTAAGAAAACCACTCGCATCTACCATCAATATCATGAGCATGAGTTGGGCTGGCCTATTCGCAGCTGAAGGTACGCCTATCTTGACTACCTAATCGTTGGAGACTTACGATCGTTCATGTACGTAGGCGAAGGGTTTGAAATTCTGCAAGACGGCGCATTCAAGTATATTGGGCAAGGTCCCGAATACTCTGTGCCAGCCATGTCGTTAGCAACTGGGTTAGTGATATACTGATAATTCTCATGAATGTGCTGATCGAACTGTGCCATGAACAGAATTACTGCCTCGCCATCACAGCTAACACGCAGTTCTCTTGCCATCGCATTTTACTCCATTTGGGTGCTATTCACGCATCCCAAACCTGGAAACAAATACGCTCCGCGATTTTACGAATACCCGTGGCTCATGATCAAAGCACTGAACGTCGTAAGTTTTGCGGTTGCGTATTTTAGAACATGTTGACCAATGTTTTCGGTATAGATGTGGACATTGGGTACAGTGATGGGCCCGGTCATGTGGGCGGAGAAGTGATCCTCTTGCGATTTTCATTTCCATAGATCAGTAGACTTCAGATCATTCCTTATGCGACATTATGATTAATGGATTATTATTCTCACCGCGCATTTTTCCAAGTCCAGCGGACTTTGTCACTATCGTAAACCCATCGATTCATCACCGATATCAGTCGGATATTAGTTGCTGGCCGGCATTGCTGCGGTGATGGTCTACGTGATCACAATGAGAACACCGCACAGGTCGACAGATCCTGTGAATGTAATTTGTTCGAATTTGCAAAGAATTGACTTCCTATTATATTTTGTTTGCGACTTGAATTTATTACTTATTTGCGACTGTTTTCGTCTTGAGTGGAAAGCTACACATAGTAACTGCAAAAACGAGGCAAAACCTGTAACTTGCAGGTTGCACAAAATGGCAGCGAGACGAAATGAGATACATTTATATTAATAAGAATGTGATTTTGCAACGGTGGGAGGAATACTCTTTTGATTTGACGCGTTATAGATCGTTACAAAGTCCTGATAAGAACCGACAGACCGGTGAAGGATAACGATACGTAGGACCGTATCACGTTCTGATGAAAATGCGAACTAGAGTGATAACGCGATGAGGTAAAACTTACGGATGCGTAGAGTAAAGCTCTTCGGCCCATCACTCAAACACCGAGGGCGATAGCCAATTGCAATTGCGCCTCATCACGATGACATAGCGCCTGTCATACATGCATTATGAATCCAATCACTGCGAAGCCAAACCCAACCCAAAAGTACTCAGGGCGTCATTCCACCCGCTGCAGTTACCCGTCTCCTTTAGCTAGGGCTAGGTAGCGGGAATCTGCAAGGGGTCACCGCGCTGACCGTCATCTCGTTTGTTTCACAATGTTACTCAGCTAAGCCTATATATACCCAGTGGAGCACAAGTTCCCCGACTGCAATCGTCATGCGTTCGCTGACCCGCCAGCATGAGCGGCTCTAGGTAACTAGTATTACCGTAGTTTACGCCTGTGGGGGGATAGGAAGCTTCAGATCCCAGATCTGGTGGATTTCAGCAATCCTCAACGTATCAGTGAGACCATACTTACTGCAGTAATGAACCGTTTCTGAACCGACCGATGCTGGAATATATATTCCAATCGTTAACTCGTGTACCCTGGGTGCCCATCTGGACTCCGTATGACCCATCTGCATGTCGACCGTACGAACCAGGTTTTGTGAACGCATCCAACGCCTTCCGCAATACTACTGACAGTTTGATAACAAGTCAAGACTGTGCTCGCGGTTGACTCCAGTGACAAGGGTTTGTGACTCCTTCAGCGTGACGAGTGACTTGCATCCTCCTGAGCGAGATAGAGCATGACTTGACTCGGACCTGGATATCTTGTCTGCGCTGCGATCGTTATCGGATCGTCCATCTCCTAGTTAGAATCATCAACCAACGAATCATTCATGGCAGATATCGTAACTTTAAACCGCGCTCGCCTCCTCCAAGCTGCAGCTGAAGGTACGAGTCTGTCGCGCTGAAAGTAGATCCTGAACGAGCACACGAGTTCATGAGCATTTTGATAGCAAAGACATTCGCATACGTACCTTATTCTAAATTTCGTGTGGGAGCTGCTCTTCTCACCGACGACGGCGAAATCATCAAAGGTGCAAATATCGAGAACGCCTCGTATGGTAAATATCGCCTTTCAAGATTTACTTGGCTCTTGCTACGCACAGTCTTACTACCATACTTAGGTGGAACTATCTGTGCAGAGCGCACCGCATTCGTGAAGGCCGTGGTACGTCCATCTCATCTGGTAACATTCGTAGAGCTTGATCTGCAACTAAATATCTCGATATCAGAGTGAAGGCAAGCGTAAGTTTGCGGCGCTCGCTGTCACAACGTATGTTATGACTATCCTTGCCCAAAGCCTCACATCAATTATATTACCTACTAGCGACGTTGCCTCGCCAATTGCGCCTTGTGGGATCTGTCGTCAAGTGATTCGCGAATTTTGCTCCCTCGACATGCCCATCTTTTTGGCTGCATCTTCCTATATGGAGAAAGAAGATGGTGTACATGAATCTACTCTCGGGGAATTACTTCCATTTAGTTTCGGACCTGAAGACTTGGAAAGAGATCGTGGTTAAGCACTAAGCTTTTGATACTTGTTTGAACTCATCTAGATCATGTATGCAATAAGAGAATATCATGTCTTATAGGACTGAATGATTTTACAGTCTTGTTGGAAAGAACGAATTGTAGTCTTGTTTGATGTAGTAGTAGAAACATGTCGCTCGAAATGGTAGTAGAACTGGTTGTGTGGCTGTGAAAAGCAGCCGTGTCACTGACAGCTGCGGGTCCGGGAAGCAAGGGCATTATAATATACGACCTAGTACTACTTGCAGTCTCGCACTACACACCTTATCATCGACATCCACGACATGGCTCCCTGGCATAGGACAGCTGCTTTCATATGGTCAACGCTAGCTTTTCTTCTTTATTTGGGTTACACGTCAGCTGCTGGTCCAGAACATGCTGTAAACTACTTCAACAATGCACCAGCCCGGTTGTTCTTTTTCGACGATACGACTGTGAGGCATTCATATCTGCCTCAGGGTTCACTTAATCACTCACTTAATTCTCCAGAGTGTGATATACCATGACGCTATCTTCGGGGACATACATGTTTCTCAGGACGAAGGCAAGAACTGGAAGCGCGCTGATGACATACCACCTGGCGAGGCTGCAATGTTTATTGAGCACCCATTCAACAATCGCGTGGTGCGTTACTGTCCATACTCCTATTCCCAGCATATATCACCTGCCTCGAACACACTGACGTGGCTTTCGACCTGACCTAATTCTATCCAGGCATTCGTATTAACAAATTCCTACACGCATTACCGCACAGACGACCGCGGAAAGTCATGGCGCACGTTCAACGTCCCTGAGTTGATATCCTACGTCCCAAAACCACTCTCGTTCCACTCAGATCCCCAGAAGCAGGAGTACACCCTCTTCCAGGGTACTCAGTGTGATAAAATTCCCTGGGGAGAGCAATGTCGAGACGTGGTGCGCACTTATTTCACATATATATATTACTTGCATCCAAATTTCTATGTAGACATACTACACCAAAGATGGATTCGCCTCACCACCACAAATACTCCTAGAGGACGTCTCCCGTTGCCAATTCGCCCATAGTAGTAAGGATTTCAAACATGACGCTGACGAAGATCTCATCTATTGCGTCGCCTTCGACTCTTCCGCTACGACTGGCTCGCACAACCTCGCGAGCAGTCGTCTGTACTCCAGCACAGACTTCTTCGCCACCAAGCAGAACGAAGACCTTGGCATTGGCAAGAATGCCAAGGGTGTCGTGGCGTTCGCGATCGTGTCCAAGTTTGCCGTGGTTGCGCTCAAGGACTTGACGCCCGGCAGCGATGGCGATATGCTATTGTATGTTACTGTGAACACCAAGGAATGGGCCAAGGCGCAGTTCCCACAATCCTCCCAGGCGCGCTTGCGGGAGAACGCATACACCATCGTCGAGTCTACAATTCACTCTCTGGCAGTAGATGTCGTCTTGCACGACATGATCACCGTTGGTACCCTGTTTGTCAGCAACTCCAACGGCACCTACTTTGTGGAGAGCTTGAAGGACACAAATAGGAACATGATGGGGTACGTTGACTACGAGACCATATATGGCGTTGAGGGTGTGGGTATTGCCAATGTCGTCGCCAATGCGCAAGATGTTGAGAGGAAGATGTCAACCAAACAATTACGGTCGGTCATCACTTTCAATGACGGTGAGGAACGGTGTTTTTTGTTACCTTTGAATTGAACTCACATCTTTGCAGGCAGCTCGTGGGATCCTCTTGTCGCTCCTAGCGGTACCTGCTCCTCTAAACCATGTTCGCTACACTTGCACTCAGTAACAGATATGCACAACTATGGCCCCATTTTCTCCTCCCCCGCCCCTGGCTTCGTCATGGGCGTGGGTTCCGTTGGAAAGGTGCTCGCGCCATACGCTGAAAGCAACACCTACATGAGCACCGACGCCGGCCTGACATGGTCCATGGTCCACGAAGGCCCATTCCAATATGAATTCGGCGATTCCGGAAGTGTCATCGTCGTTGTCGATGATGAGCAACCTACCGACTCTATCCTGTACTCCACGGACATGGGGCAGAACTGGTACGTCTTGGCACCCTGCTGCTCGCTGCTGGTGCGACTTTACTGAAACGCCCTACCCTATAGGAATACGTACAATGTTGGGATCCAATTCCGTGCTAGGGGCCTGACGACGGTATCAGATTCGACGTCTCAGAAGTTCCTTCTCCTCGGCCAGGTCATGCGGCAGTCACAAGAACCCGATAAGGGCCACAATGCTGTTATCTACCTCGACTTCGCTGCCCTTGACCGCCCAAAGTGTGGTTCAAGTGACAAGGAGCAATGGTATGCAATAGCCAATTCCAAAACAGCGTGTATAATGGGTGCCAAGGTCTGTTACTGATATAATCCTTGCGATGAGAAGGGTCTTGCTGATATATTATGAAGCAATGGTACACCAGGCGCAAGGCTAACGCAAATTGCTACGTGGGTGAGAAATTCCATGATCCGGAAGTTCATGATGATAAGTGCCCATGCGAGGAACATGATTTCGAGTGGTATGTCGGTCCTCGTTACTTTACCCATCAAGATTACACATGCGCTGTTCTAGTGACTACAACTACGTGCGGAGCGATGGTAAATGTGTGCCTTCAGGTCCTGAGCGTATACCCAGCACCCAATGTACCCTTGGGACGCCCGGCGAAAAGTACATGGGTTCATCGGGATATCGCAAGATCCCTGGGAACAAGTGTGAAGGTGGCTCTCGTTTGGACGAACCCGTGTCCAAAGATTGTTCTGGGGGTGAGTGCTTCAGAAGTGATGGTGGGTCTGTGTCTCATGTGTCATTTGCAGCTGCACCTGCCGAAGGAGCAGTCGTTCACCAGGTTGTATGTTTCTGTTCTCACCTATCTTTCCAGTATAAAGACTTAATATGTTGTAGCATCCATTCCCTAGCAATGTTGTACAGAGCGAGTATTTCAGGAGCTCGAAGGTGAGTGTCCTGTCCAACGTACCACATTAATACCTCAGGTCACGTTTACTTCCATAGACTATCCTCATCCGTCTTGCCGACCTCACAGTATGGCAATCTAGCAACGAGGGTTACACATGGGAACAAAAGTTCCCGGAGGAGCGTTTCGTGGCAATCTATATGCACACACACAGCAACGAGCGCGCATACCTTATCACCAACTCCCAAAAGTTTTACCACACAACAGACACAGGCCGCCACTGGCTTTCCTCCGACGCGCCTTCGCCTCCTAACACGTTCGGAGCCCAAGTGCTCCGCTTCCAACCTAGGACCGAATATCTCATCTGGATCGGTAATGTGGGCTGCCAACCTGAGTCGAGGTACGAAAACTGTCACGCGCAGGCCCAGTACACGTGGAACAATGGGCAGAATTGGCGATTGGTGGAGGATTACGTCGTCAACTGTGACTGGGCACGCGATGAGGAGCTGCGGATCGATTCATCTCAGATCCTATGTGAGTCGTATGCGAACAAACAGGGCTCGCAGGTGTTTTTCGGGAAAGAGAATGCGTTGCAGCTTGTATCTGGGACAGACTATTATGCGAAGAAGAGCAAACTGTTTGACCATGTCGCAGGGTTCACCAAGTTTTCAGAGTTTTTGATCGTGGCCGAGGTGAGTTTTTATTATTGTCTTGTGCGTGAGCTGTTGATTGACTAGTTGTGTACTCGCAGTACCTCCCGAATAGGGGTACGCTTGACCTTCAGGTCTCGCTTGATGGACGGACGTTTGCTCTTGGGAACTACCCTCCTGGCATGCATCCTGATTCTCACGTAGGCAGCATTGCCCTGACTCTACAAACGCTGGAATTGCTCATGATATTTTCTAGGCATACACTATCCTCGAGTCAAGCACCAAGTCCATCTTCCTACACGTGACCATGAGCGAGTCCCCACCTTGGGGCAATATCCTTAAATCTAACTCTAACGGAACTTACTTTGGGCTGTCTCTCGAGAACGTGAACAGGGACAATGGCGGCTTCGTTGACTTTGAGAAATTTGCGGGATTAGATGGCATTGCGATGGCCAATATAGTGGCCAATCCAGCAGAAGCTGCACTCACGGGTCACAAGACTGTGCAGACGAAGATCACGCATAATGACGGTATGCTTTGTGTCATGGGCATCTTTTGCCTCCCACTGACGTTTGCTTGTTATGTCAGGCGGCACTTGGCAGTCGCTTGTACCCCCTTCGGTGGATTCGCTGGGTATGAAGTACCTTTGTACATCAGTGGTATTTCGTACTCTTTTGCACATTGCTGTTAATTGACTTATTTTGTCGCGTTTAGAACTGTGCACTCCACGTTCATGGGTTTACAGAGCGTTTCGACGCCCGGTCGACATATAGCAGCCCATCCGTCGTTGGCGTAGTGATGGCAGTCGGAAATGTGGGTGAATCTCTCGCCACCTACACCGAAAGTGATACCTTCTTGTCCCGGAATGGCGGGTTCACATGGGAAGAAGTGCACAAGGACGCCCATCTCTGGGAGTTCGGCGATTCAGGGTCTATCATCGTAATCGTGAACGACGAGGAGCCGACGGACCACGTCCTGTTTACTACAGACGAGGGTCTCACTTGGCGGGAATTCAAGTTTACGACGGAGAAGATCAGGGTGAAGGATATAATGACGGTGCCAGAGGATACAAGCCGGAAGTTTATACTCCTGGGTGATTATCCCGCGACGCGTGACTCGGTGATCGTGCATTTAGATTTCTCATCTCTCACACATAAAAAATGTGAGTAGGGTACTCTTATACTCGATGATGGATGTTGAACTCATTCTTCCAGGCATCGTGGATGTGGACGATCCTGGACACGATGACTTTGAGCTGTGGAGCCCCAGCGAAGAAAGAGACTCACTTTGCTTGTTCGGTCGACAGGTGAGTCGCTCGAACTGAGTTTTTTCTTTGTCGCCTACATCATGTACAGACGCTCTACCATCGCCGCAAGCGGGATGTCAACTGTGTTGTTGGAGATACGCCCAAGGCACTAGACAACATTGTGCAGAATTGCACATGCACGCGGGAGGACTTTGAGTGGTGAGTCACAGGGTGATACCGCCCGCTCAGAGTTAAATTTTAATCTGGGCACGAAAAACAGCGAATTCAACTATGTCCGCAACGGGGACAATGAATGCGTTCTTGTGCCGGGAAGGAAACCACGACCGTCAGATGATTCGTGTCGCAATGGAGAAGATTATTGGTATGATCGCACGGCGTACCAGAAGGTGCTCGTCTCCACTTGTGAGGGCGGCGACCGCATAGACCAAGGCACGCGACACCTGTGCCCTGGCATTAACGGCCACAGCGCGATATTTTGGATGATGGTGATTTTGTTCCCCTTTGCGATCACAGCGCTTGTCACATGGTGGTGGTACAGCAAGAGCGGAATGGCGAGAGGGCAAGTGGCATCTACTCTATGTACGCACGTTGTATGCTTATCGTTGATACACAGGACGATCCGTTTACCCGGAGCGAGTATTCGCATGGGTCAGGGTCCGGTGTGATGGCTACGCTAGCATCTGTACCATGGTTCCTCCTCGGGCTTTCGGGCATCGCGTTCGAATATGTAGCATCAAGCCTGGAGTCTGTATCGATGGGCTACCGCACGAGGCGTGGATATAGGGATGTACCTGTAGACGAGGATGCGCAAGTTCTGCGTTTCGAGGATGAGGAATGAGCGGGGCGGAGGTCATACTTAGGCGAAACTACGTCGACTAGATATTAATAGTTCATACTGTCCTTGTAGGTAGTTATGTATGCTGGTTCTTATTTTTTGGCTGGGTATCCTGCTGTGGGATGAATTCGTCCGATGATATTGCATGAATTGGACTAAGAGGATGACATTAGTACTTTGTGGCAGTAAATAACACAGCGAATACAGGGCTAGCAAATATACATAGGGTGATCGTCCAAGTTCAATCTTTTGACTAATCTATAACACCAAGATGGTCTTCCTTAATCGTTCCGATGGCAAACTGACCGTGTATTAACAGTTGTAGTCGTACGAAATTGAAAGACTCACAATTTCGGTAGCGTCAACGCGCGTTCCAACAATTTTTAGTCGTACACGGGTGTTCTTCTCGATGATCTGTTCGAGACGAGGTAGGGATATTAGGGGGACGGCACATAAATGGACGATACCTGGTCATCCGATGCAAAAGATGGTGGGTTCGACGTCGGATCATATTTCATGTCCGGATGTATCAGCTAGAAGTGGTGCGAGATGTTGAGTGAAGCAGAACGGAACAATATTCAAACTCACTTGGTGAGACACGAAAACTGTCAACGGCCCGACGTCAGCAAAGAAGCCCATCTACGCGTTATTCAGTACGGAGCAAGGAGACATAAGAATATATGGAGCACCTTGTTGACGTTATTTACAACCCCATCGACCACCTCTCCCTTGAATGGCTTGAAGACTATTGCACGATAACGGGTGATAAATTCGGCCTGGCCACTTCCGCTCAGTACCATGCCTTTTCCGATATCCAGGATGGAGACGACAGCAATGATGTAACCGAATGCGCCTGAACATGTTCCCTCTACGTCTGAGTAGAGTTTTGACTCGAGGAACTGCAACATTCGGGGGCCAAAGTATGACGGATGGAGGAGAATTGTATGCGTCAATTCTTTCTGAGCATTGAAGTTTGGTCATGACGAATCGAATGGTGACGGATCTCCTAGAGATAGGTACTCACGATGAAAAACATGCTGGCTCGGTTAACACACAGTTAATGAATCACAGAGCGTAACTCACTCAAAGTGCGGCAGATGACGTAATACTCCCCGCGGTTAAAATCGTTCATCGTTCATGAACTTTGCGACTTTAGGAGCCAGGATATCTCAAGACCTACTACTGCTATCACAAGTAGGGCACTACCATAGTCTGACTATAATAAGTACTTACTCGTGCTCACTCATCACTCGCCCGCTGATTTTGTTTTAAGCAAATGATCATGCCGCCAGACGACCATCACAGTACTGTGACACCATGAGTTCAGGAAGCTTGCTATAAATAAATTTACATACCACAGGTGTTGGGTGAAATCATCGCTGTAAACGGCACACGGAATAGAAAACGGACCTGGTTTGATGTATGTCAGGGCTTGCCTGCAGTTAAAAAAGCGGAGGGCCTGTTTTTTTCTGAAGGCCTCCCTTACATCTATCTCCGGAAGACCCCCAGCTTCGGTGAGTGGATTAATCAACAGTGGTACTTCATTGCGACGGCATCATCAATGGCTCGCAGGGTCTCACGCTCCAACGCGCCATACTCACCGATGGATTCGCGCACGGACAACTGTGCACAGCGCTGCAGAACCGTTGCGATATTCGACCATTTTTTCAGTTTTCAGGAATGAACAAGAAAGACGGGAAACACAGCATACACTCCATTACTACTGTGATAAACCAAAACACGATACAACGGAATCGTGCGCAGGCGTGCGGATTGTTTGCATAATCTAGTCATACAGAAACTCAACCACCATGGAATAAGACTTCCATAGTCTATTTGAGAAGAGTTCATACAGATCCGTATGCTGCTTTGCATCTGAAAAATGATCCTTTGTATACTTTGGCAATTTCATAACAGTGAATTGGTGGTGGCATCAGTGAACGGGGTTCTGGCAAAACCGACGAGGGATCTGGAGCCATCTAACACAGTGTAGAAGCGCTGGACAAATGTCTAGCCAAGAATAAAGTCATGTCCTTGGCCAGAGGGCGTGCCAATGTCGTTGACGATGAGATACATGACACCGACCTCACCACCAGGAAGCATGGTGTTGAGAGAACGAGGCCAGATTTGGGCATCAGGAGTGAGACTGAAGATTTGCTGTGCACAAATGATGAACAAGGGGTGAGAGGGCTGATAGAATTGACGTACCCCCCCAATATGGAACTCCAAGTCATCTAAGGCACTGTACTGGTCAGTGGTAATACTGAGAAGACCAGTGCTCCGATCCAAAATACCACCGGTTAAAGCCTTGTACTTGGTATAGGCGTCTATCGAACGCTGATTAGACCATCATGACAGGCTGCACTATCAATATACACCGGAGGCAAGGTTAAGGAAGGTGGTGCCAGTATCGACAACGCCAGCCGTGAAGGACAAGATCTCCGTCGAGCCGTAGGTGATGCTCAGATTGATACCCCAATAGCGCGATGAGGGTGGGGTAGCGGTAATAGGACTAAAAAACCAATTACTATCAGTCTGGATTGATCTAGGAGCTGAGGTAGCTTACGTGTACGCAACGTTACCGTGGTTGGTAGAGTCAGTTCCACCAAAGGTGAGCTCTCCGAATTCGCTGTCTGGTTCCGCAGTGACGGGCTGGAAAAAGATACCAACAACGTGCCGACCAATCTCGCCTTGGTCATACAGGTAGTCAGTGAAAGTCGGGATCGTGTCATCCAGGGCAAGTGGCATAGTATTGAGTGACAAGTCTCTAGGCCCGATGCAAAGGATATTGTCTTTACTTTCATCGAAGCCCGACGAAATAGAAGCAATAATAAGTTGAAAATTGGTGACGGTAAGCCCAACACCGAGAGAGACGGTATCGCGGTAGATGATTCCTATAAACAATCGTAGATATTCAAGTTTTCAACTAATGATATGTTGTATGTCATACCAGAGAAGGAGGACCTGGTACCATCATGCTCAGAACCATATTTTTCATTCACAGGCCAGCCAGTTCTGATGTGATCGAGCTGCCGCTGTCGACAACCAAGTTGTCTTCAATAATGTATTAGCAGACGCATGTTTTCTCAGTGTTGAACTGACAGATTGTGTGTGTGTGTGGGGGGGGGGGGGTTGCCAATGCCAACTGCTACGGTGTAATCCAAATAACTGGTTGTCACAGGAATGCTACCAGCATGTCGGCCATGCGTGTCATAACCCCTAAAGGCCGCCACACGAGCTTTATCGCGCTGCAAGAAGTTAACAGTACCATTGGAAAAGTTTAGCCTCCTGGTAAGGGGGACTCGGAGGGTGATGGGGGAATTGCGAACTTCAACGGGCGATCCAGTGATTGACAAAGCGAGGGAAATTGTCAACAAGGATGCAGCGAGGAACATGGCTTACTGGGAAGTGATATCATATAGTCCATTATATACTGCCAACGAATGCGATGACAATGTTGGGCACCTTAGCCACGTACAAAATGTCTCTGAAAAAGCAATGATGAGGTAGTTGCGATCCGAGTCAAAGGATTTGACTTTTTGCTTTTGACACTGGCAGTTGGCCGCTTTGTTACCAATGGTGGAATGTTCATTAACGTTTATTTCCATAGAGATCCTAGCCCGCATCATCAACACACCTTGGCAGAGCATCACTGCCCAGGTTGCGATGCTGAGGAGAGCGGTTATCCACATTGCGACCGGCGTCCCAGGTGAGAGAAGGGTTTTAACTTGTGTCAGATGCAAATTACACGAAATCTTCGCCCGTTACGTCACGTTGATGCGACATTCCTTGAAGTAGTGTCGGGCAGAGGATAGTCTGTCCTTAAGGGTGCGTCAGTTTTCTACGCCCATAGAATTGTATGACCGTCTTCAAGTTTATAATTGTTATGCAGTACTCCCGGGCCAGTACGTGGTTCATCAGCCGTTTTCATTCCTACCTACCCCCACTACTAATTTCTCAGCCGCTTCATCCGCGCGTTACAGACAAGTCAGAAAAGAACCTGCCGGTAATTGAATTGGATGGAGTAAGATGTGCACATTCCGCTGCGCTGTACTGGCGAGTACATATGATAAGCCATTTGCGTTGTTCCTACGGTATAAAGCGAAATTGACGCGGCACCTTCACAGAATCTAGGTACAGATCATGTTAAAACACCATTTTATGTCGCTCGAAATGGATACCAGACGCTTGGAATCTTCGTCAATGATCAATATATGGATGTTCATCTGTGGCTGCCGCAGATGGACCGTCAATTCATATGTTGGTCACGTACAGGCCTGTGGGGCCCGTGCGATGATTAATGGGCTCGTCCTCCTTGAGGACATCTTTAATGATCGGTTGGCAGGAATGACGGACAGGAAAAGTATCGCGATGCAGTTATATAGGCTCACCGTATATAACAAGTACTTAAAACCCGGTGTGCTGTGGGCCGCCGAAGCCCCACTGTACAAACACGCTGCCGCAAACTTTCCATTTCTGCAATCCATTGTGAAGGCTAGATATACAACGCTGAATGAATTACTAACCATCGTAGTTGATGCAAGGTTCTCTGACGTCTTCGCGAGTCGAGTCAATTTAGTGGAATAAAATTATCGTCATCAAGAGCTACAAGTATTAAATTAATTAACTGCAAGGAACGGAAAAGACTAGAGACACCGGTAGCAGTACTACCAGCGTGTCCCATGTGCCATGCGGCTCAAATCCAGCTCGACGCATCCTCTTTCAATCACTAATGCAGTCCGAGGATTATATTAAAACATCTCTTGTGAAGCGGATGGTACCCAGAATAAGAGCCGAGGTTCGGGTCCCATCATCCATCCATCGTCTCCCAGATGGGCAAACATCGAATTGCGGTCATCATGGAGGGTGCTTGCGAGTAGCTCAGCAGCGTTACACAATGCATGTGTCGAGTTTGACGAGAAGGAAACGAAGTCATCGTTCGCAGTGTTGGGTGTGGAGATGGCTACTGTTGGATGTGTGGGATGCAACTGTCATGCGGCGAGGATGCTGAGCAGTTTTCTTCGGCATAATCCTGCAATAATTTCCCAATCACTGCATACCAGATCCGGACAGTCCCATCTCGCGAGAAAGAGGTGGCGCTGATCAACTCAGCGCGCCCCCCCCGCAAGGGCAAACCGACTGGCTGCCCCGTCGCCGTATCCCACAGCCGGATAGTCTCATCATTCGAACCAGAAACGATGCGAGTCCAATCCTGCGAGAACAAGACTGACCTAACCCAATGGTTGTGCCCCCACAAGGACTCAACAGCTGGCTGCCTCGTTCCTGCATCCCACAGCTGGACAGTCTTATCGTCTGAACCAGTCACGATGCGAGTTCCGTTTGGCGAAAATGAGACAGAGCTAACCTCATCAGTGTGCCTCATCAAGGGTTCACCAACTTGCCGCCCCGTCGTGGTATCCTACAGCCGGACGGTCACATCCCGAGAACCACTAGCGATACGAGTTTCGTTGGGCGAGAACGAGACTGACCTAACTCCATGATCGTGCCCCCGCAAGGGCTCGCTAACTGGTTGCCCCATTCCTGCATTCCATAGCCGGACAGTCTTATCATCCGAACCGGTCACTATGCGAGTTCCGTTCGGCGAGAACGAGAACGAGCCAACTTCATCAGTGTGCCCTATCAAGGGCTCACCGACAGGCTTCCCCGTCACTACATCCCACAGCCTAACAGTTTTATCCCAAGAACCAGTGACGACACAGGTGCCGTCCGGTGAGAATGAGATTGGGGAAACCGCACGAATGTGCCCTGAAAGAGTTAACCAACCGGCTGCCCCGCCACTGCATCCAAAAGCCGGATAGTGCCATCCGAATAACCAGTCGCGAGACGGGTCCCGTCTGGCGATAGGCTGAGGTGACTGAATTTGTGAGCCCTTGGGAGGGTTCACCAACTGGTTGCCCCGAAGTTGCATCCCATAGTCAAACAGAATTATCCGCAGAACCAGTCGCGATGCGAGTCCTATCCGGAGAGAACGAGACTAAGAGAACCTGCCAAGTATGCCCCAGCAAGGGCTCACCAACGGGCAGCCCTGTTGCTGCATCCCACAGCCGAACCGTCCCATCGTGCGAACCTGTCACAATGCGACTTCCATCCGGCAAGAACGAAACTGACCCAACTCAACAAGTGTGCCCCTCCAAGGGCTCACAGGCTCCCCTGCAGCTGTATCCCACAGCCTGTCTATCCTCAAAACCAGTCGCGACGTGAGTTCCGTTACGTGACAATGAGACTGCCCCCGTAAGGGCTCACCAACTGGCTGCCCCGTTCATGTATCTCACAGCTGGATAGTCTTATCATCTAAACCAGAAACGATGCGAGTCTCATCCGGCGAGAACGAGAGTGAGTTAACTGAACCCATGTGACCCCGCAGGGGCTCACCAACATGTTTCCCCATCGCTGCATCCCGCAGCCGAACAGTTTTATTCCAAGAACCAGTGACGACACGGATGCCGTCGGGTGAGAATGAGACTGAACTAACTGAATCAGTGTGCCCCAACAAGGCTCACTGACTAATTTTCTTGTCGCTACATCCCATAGCCGAACGGTGTAATCCCATGAACCAGTGACAATGCGTGTCCTATCCGGCGAGAATGAACTGAGGTTACTGAAGAAGGGTGAGTGTGCCCCCGCAAAGGTCACCTATTGGCTGCGCCGTCGCTGCATCCCATAGCCGCACAGTGCAATCATCCGATGCAGTCGCAATGCGAGTTCCATCCGGCGAGAACGAGAGAACATAACCAGCGTGTCCACTGATCACAGCCTGAACAGCCGTCCAGTTCTTATCCTGCCCAGATGCCAGACAAAGAGTATTGAGAAATTCGGTAGCGCATTTTTGGGATATCGTAGAGTTGAGGGGAGAGAACCGTGGCGCTGATACATAGAGATGCGGTGTCTGTGCATGATTATGCCACCGAGGACTTGGATAAATCTCTGCAAATCCATTGCAGTAAACGAGGCATCTTCAATCCGGACTGGCTCTGTGGTTGAGTGTCAGCGCTTCATCTGACACACATCAACCATATGTTCACCTTCAACCACTGGGCCATGCGCGGGAGGGCGGGGACTACGCTGCTAAGCGCCTTAACAATGCCAAGGACTTCAATCCAGAAGAGCAGTCGCTGATGGTCGAAGAATAATTTGACTTCATTCGCAAGTTCCGTTTCGAACACTGTCGCTTGTACGTGGACAGGCCAAAATCGACAGGAGTAGGATAGATGCAATACTTATTTGCCGTTGTGCCGACTTCAACTTGCGTAGTAAGCATCGAGAACTCCGGGAAGCGCCGCCAGGAAGAACTATTTTCATTCCAAGTCGTCCACTGTCAGTCGAATATTGCGATGCAGGTGTGTGGTACATACACCCCAAGATTTGCCAGCGGCGAGTATACCATGTCAAAGATCTAATACCATCCGAGATACCAAGTTACCGTGGGTCGGAAGAAACTTGGAGGTGTGCCACTAGCTTCAAAGACAAAGACTTACAACCGAAGTGAAAACGATCCCTCGCGAAGCGCTTAGTCAGCGAGCGCTTAAACTACGCGAGGTCTGGGAACCCAATTTACGCCGTTTACCTTGACCGGATAAATTCCGTGGTTTAAATCGACTTCAAGTCGGAGGCTAGTAGCGTTGCACTCCAACGTCAACTTTCGCCCATGTAAATATATATCTGATCTTTCGATTGTAATCACTTATATAGTCCTAGTCAGGGCTGCACCATCTTCCTTCTCGAGCTATCCGGAAGCGTTTAGAATCCATGTACACTAGCAGTTAAGCCATGCCATCGCATGATGTGCATAGCAAAATATCGCATGGTGATTTCTAGCACAGAAGTTGTCGTGCAAATAATACTTACGAATAAAGATTGCAGCCTGTGCAGGGCTGTCTATAGTGTCACCTGACATGAAGAGTTGACTACATATAAAAACGAAATTATACACAGCATAACATCGATAAAATGGGGAATGCGAAAAGACTATGTACACTGTTCAGGTAAATAGATAACATCGAGAGTGGTAAGACCCAGCTAAACGTTACACCGAGAATGGTCAATGTAGTACACAAAGAACATTTTCAGAGAAGGTATAGTTCCGGATGTAGTATGTTTGGGTCCTGCATATCTTCCATGCATTGTTATTTTTTACGTTTAGGAGCTATGAAGAGGCGTCAGAGATCAGCAGGTCACAGAAAGATCAGTCGGATACTTACCGCCTTCTTTCGAAGAAAAAGTTGCCTTCCTCTTCGTGCCCCCCTTGGTGTCTGGTGACGATTTGGTGCCCTTTTTCCCGGACGATTTGTCGTGACCTGAAAGTGCACCCAGCTCACCGACGCATTTAGGACAGAACCATTCACCTTCTGGAATGGCCTCCAGAGGAGGATCAAGGCAGCCCAGGTGGTATGGATGGTCGCACTATGGATCCAACCTCGTAAGCACTGTCATCAAAAGTTAAGATGATTATAACCAACCTTGTCACATTCCAAGGCAGGATCGTCGTCCCCGTTGTCCTTCTCACAGACTATACAGAGTTCAGGGGCATCGATCTCAAGTGGATGACGTGGAAGATCAGAGAATTTGGTATTTGGCTTTGCCAAGAATAAGGTAGTATGTTGACCGGCTGCCACGCTGTACAGGATCATATAAACACTGTACCGACATACGAGCAAAGGGTGCTTCACCTTAGAACCTCAATCCCGGCGAGCGGCTGGTGGCGAGTGGGTTTTGTGGCGCTTTTCGGTTCATCGGGCCCCAAACCAAGTTCGCCTTGCAGTCATCGTTCAGGTTGGATCAGTCATACAGTTCTTCTTTCACTTACCATAGGACGCATTTTGTCCCCAAGCAACTGTCATGACACTGCCATCGTCATCAGTCGTGAGAGCGAAATGGGTTACTCCACCGCAACTGCCACCAGATATCTTACAACCCCTGATAAAAAGTGCCATATTAGTAAATCAACAAGCAAAGTAAGAGGCAGAGATCCTACATTAGATCTTGGATAAACCTAAATGAGGAGTACGGCGAGCCAGAGGATCCTACCCAGGTTAGCTAAGTAAATGCATAAACGAATCGAGCCGACAGTTGATGCACACCTTCTCCGCTATTCTTCCACTGCAAAAAGGGTCAGAAATAACACACGATTGTCTGCCGTTTACGGACCTTTCCGGCCATCCAATATAATTGTTGCTTGTCTAGAACCACGGTATTCGAAGGGCCGGCGATAATATGAGCGCCCATCGTGATTTCATTCGGTCCGGCAAACTAAGTTGAGCTATTTCAACGCTGGTTCGCGGGAGACAACCGAACTAGCACGTACATTTGGGACTACTTTAGGGATGAGGACGTCCTGTTGGTTTCCCAGACCAAGTCGACAGTAGCCGTTATAACCCCACACGTACACGAGGCTAAGAACACCTGAGTGACGTATCACTGAGTTTAGATAGTACCTACCCTTGAGAATCGAGGGCTACGCTGTGCTGCGGCCCGCATGCGATGTCTATGATAGTCTTATCATCAAGTCCTTTCACGGGTACTTTTATGGACAGATCAGCTAGTGATGTCACCAAATGAATGTCGAAGCTCACTAGGCTCCGTCTCAATGTCAAAAGCCGTCTTGTTTCCGGTAATAATATGTTCTCCCGTCCTACCATTCCCTAACTGTCCCTTCTCGCCACTGCCGAAAGAAAAGACTGAGAGACGTCAGCTAGCAGAGGACGGAATACGTCAAGGGGTACGTACTTTTGCCATCATCGGTAAGTATGATAGAAAACGTTATGCCCGCTGCTGCCTTGATGACGTGCTGTCTTTCGCCATTAAGAAAAGGTCCTTCAATCGCTTCGAAAGTGGATATCTGCGCAACGACCGGATGGCCACACTGACATACCCCAGCCAGTCAACCTACACAACAAAAATCACGAGCTAAGAACACGACTCACTTGACCCAAGTTATTTGCACCCGCAGACCAGACCTGTCCATCATCACCTACTAACAAGGAATGACTACGTCCACATGCCGCATACACGAATCTAGTTCCTTCTTCTGCACCCAAGTCCGTCGGAAGCACGCGTCGCGGAGTGTCTTCCGATATCGCGTCCTCTCCTGACAGGCCAAGCGCAGAAGATGCATTCCGCCCAAACATCCACGCTGCACCGTCCACGTCAAGAAGGACGAAGTGACACCCGGAACATGACGCGTGTATGGAAGCAATTTTGATATTGCTGAGAGAACGGAGGATATGGGGCTCGAGGAGGTCTGGTCTGGGATATAGAAATTTGTTTTTGAGCTGATGTAGCTATGCTAGCTGGCGAACGACGCACGCATCAGGATTGCCTTCACCTTTTCCACCACGTTCTTTCCTGCCTAGTTTCGGCCTGTGAAAAGCGCACAACATCCATTCATAAATACCCGAGCTCAAATGGCTAGTTCGTCGCTTTGGACTCGCTCACCAGTCCGTCCCACCGCAAATTAGTACTGTGTGGAAAAGTTTAACTTCTATTCACAGAAGTGCGACGTAGCATTTACCTCTTCCCCAGTTTGGGTCTTGTACATCTGTAGATGTGGATGTTTTAGCCATAGTTTTGTGGAGGTTAGTTGCTGTGAAGAATCAGGCTCAGCAGGCGCCAGCCAGTTCGAGTGTTTGAGAGATTTGATTGCTGCTTTCGGATTCGCTCTAGCGCTCTAACTACGATGCACGAGGAGGACCCCTCCCTTGTTATAAACGACCCGAGAACAAGCAAAGGCTATCGCATAATGACAATATTTAATATTTAGTTAACCTCAGATCTGAAACTTCCAAGACGACGACCGACCGATCCGTGCCGATCACTCATAAGACCCAATGAGAACTAGCCAAGCCACGTCATTTAAGTTAGAAACCAAAAGCTTCCAGCTCAAAATACTCACGAATCGTAGTTCCGCTGCGCTTGATTTGGTACTAACGTACTTATCATCAGCAGTACATTAAAGACGCGGTCGCGTGATGCCCCTCACCTCAAAGTCATCTCCCTCGAGAATGATAGCATCACCATGAACTAGGGTCACGGAAAGTTCCAAGGGCGCTTGCTTGCCCTTTTTGCCACCAGTACCCTTCCCTTTTCCGGCTACCTTGCCATCCCCCACATTACTTGACGACCCAGATGCCTCAAGACTCGCCAGGTCCTGAGGTTGATTTGCGGCGTTAAGGTCACCCCTAGTTTGGCGGCAGTCGTTTGACACAATTACTGCTGCCGACGCAAGAGTTTCCGAACAACCATTATCCGCCAGCTGTGACGCACTTAAGATCCGCTCGCTATCAATCTCCATGTGGTCCTCCGCGCTTTCGATGGGAATCTCCGGAAAACCACGTTTGGGTACCAAATTCATGACGACTTCGGCACCCAGACAGATGATGGTGATAACGTGATTCTTCGCATTGAAAATAGCGCCCTAGTCGCCATTAGGGGGAAAAACAGCATCAAGTGTCCTTTCTGACTTACCCGTCTCGAGCCCGGAGTGGCCCATGCTTGAATTATGATATGGTTGATGTTGGCATCGTTGACTTCGCCATACGCCTGCATATAGTGAAGTAAGATATCCTGGATGTCGAAGACAAGTCCAGGTATTTCAAGCTGTCCTGCCGGATCCCCAAAGCCGATATGCTTGTGATCAAGTTTCGTGGACCAGGTGAAATAAGGGCCTGAGATTGAAATTTCGCACATTTTAGAATCAAAGCAACAAAAATACATACTATGTAGGTCACTGCGGGAAAGAATAACATCTTTCTGTATGTTAAGGAGTAATTTGGTTGCATCCTGCTGCAATATCTCTTGGTTACCAGTGAAGACATGTTGTACTCTCACACCACTGTTAACTTGATACGTCAAATTCCGCATCATGTCGTCCCATGAGGAATCAATTTTGCCGACTGACGACGGTGCGTAATCGAGAGGATCCTGTATGGGTAAACGATGGTGTGGTCCTCGGAGTGCTTGTAGCGGATCAATATGGCAAATCAAGGCTTTATTTTTGTCGTTGCTTTTCCCCGCTCCAGTTTACGCTGCCGCCATAATCAGCAAGATTCGACAACACTAGATAAGGCGAAAAATCACATTGCACTTGGAACTCTGGCAGATCTGGTGCCGAAAACACCTCTGCGCATTAAGCATCCCGCAGTCTCTACAGTACCATCCTCTTGGAAAAAATTCGCTGGGTTTGAAGCCTGCCAGGAGGTCCAAAGGCAGAAAGCTAAAGTAGAGGGCGCTCAGGTCTCTGGGTGTCTTCATTGAGTGGGCCTCCTTTTCGACAGGATTAATCCACCATGGGTATGACTTCTCATTGATATTTTCCAATAACCCTTCTTCGCCTCCCGGTACCCATTCCAAGGTAAGGCGCCATCGTACGCGTTCGCACTTCTGAGTTTTAAAATAGTTATGTCTGTGTTGTCTATATCTGCCTGCAGGGAGGTCAACAAACGTGACCAGTAGAACGAGTAAAAACTGACGCTCAGGTCAGATATGACAAATAAACCCAAACAACAGCATGCGTACTCGGGAGGGAGCTGCAGGGGTAAGAGCCCACTTTCTCGGGATACGAAAACAAGTATGGGGGTTTTGTCCACACGACACTGATCTAAGGTCTCGATCTCAAATGGCTTTTGTTCAGGTATTTGGTGTTGGACTTGAAGAGTTTGAGAAGACACCGCTGGCGTATCTGGTTCTGGAACTGGAGATGGAGACAAGGCCGTCGGCGATGGTGGATTGAGTACCGGTAACGGGGCTGACGTGGATAATTGTGGCATGGCCATGGAATCGGATGGCAACACTTCTTATAATCTAAGTGATGGAATAGAAAGAATTCGAACGAGCCCACCTTCGGATCCCGTAGCCAGAGGTGCAGTGAACGATGAGAAATTGAACTGGAGATAGTCGCTTTTGATAGGAGTGAAGAAGGACACTGCATCCTTGAGGGACCCACATTGCTCCGCCTACATTCGAGATCAGCACACAAGCCTAGCAAATCTACCGAGTTCTAACCCGTACTGCCAGACCACTGTTATCGGAGGGCATCTTGTCATGCGTTATGTCATGTGAATCGCCACATACAAGTACCCCAGGTCCATATCGATAACTCCACTCCCTATATTCGATACCGCCCAATCAGTGACTAAGGGTTTAAAACGGAAGGAACTCACAAAACAACTTCCAGAGTGTTTTCGTCTCTCCACGAATGCTCAGGATGAGGATGCTCTAGGAACAATGCGGGCATTTCGAACTGCCGCCATACGATGCCCGTAAGAGATTTTGTGAGTTCAGGGAATATCGAAACAATTTCTGCGCGAGACTGGGTATCTAGTTAAACTCGATTCACATTCATTATTTCGAGGTACTTTACGTTTGCCCAGACTCGAGGCATGCATGGTGTGCAAGGAAGTGTATCGACTGTGGGAACAGCTGCACAGCTGTCAATTGCAAACTTGGTCTTTGGAGGCCTAACAAAAGTCCAAACCGGCGCTGTGGAGACTATGGCATCTATTCGTAACGCGTTATGTGCACGAACGAGAAAAGCTGACGAGGTACTAACCGCTCCTAGTTTCCAGGTTGACTGGTTGTTTCAGTGGGACGTTCTGAAGGGGGTCACCATCAACCTTGTTCTTATTCCCCTTGCATTTGGAAGTTTTTGGGGGAGTAGTTGGAGAACTCGGATGAGTTGATTTCAGTTTCTTTGGTGACCGAGGATTTGAAGAAGTTATTATGGGTTGGCTGGATTTCGAAGCTACTATCATCTTGGAGGGTGGCGCGGGAGGGGTTTGGGATATTCTGGATGTTGATGGGGACTCGGATACAGGGGTTAGTGCATGTTTTCTACGTTTGGTCACCTTGGGCGGGGGAAGCTTCTGATAACCTGGTTGACTGGCATCACAAGGCCGGTCAATCTTGGTGCACCGATCGCAGGGCAAAAGACGCGAACAAGTTTGCTTTGACGAACGGCAATGTGTGCAGGAATATGGAACAACAAATATATAATCGCCGGAGGGAGTTTCACAAAGCTCGAAAATAGCACGAGGATGAATGGCTTCGTGGTAAATCGTCGGGTCGGGTGGAATAATAGGTCGACGAACTGATGGATGCCAGGCCCGTACAAAATCTGGTACATCATAATCCGGGTCGATATCGACGTCCATCTCCAACCATGAAGAGAATAGAGACTTGGTCAAGAAATGGTTTGTCAAGAAGTGGTGACTACAGTACTTCAAACTTGGTAGTACTTTCTGGAAGGAGCCATCGGATAGGGCGGCTAGATATCATAACTCCGCGAATTACATACGAAAACAACGTGCAAGTGTACGCTCACCCTGGCTTACCATGGGCAAAAAACCGAATCTCACTGGTTTATCTCGTTTCCTGCCACAAGACTTTCTTAATCCAAACGCTACTAGCCTCCCAGAAAAATCACAAGATCAAGGCAGACCTACCACAAAGAAATGCAAAACGGATGCCCAGGGTCTTGTTCGGACAAGATATGACGCTACCGCCCTTGTTCCTCACTGCACCACGATTCACGATCTTCCAGAACACCTTCAGAAGTGTCCGTCGTGCCACAACTTAATATTTTAAGGGCCTTTGATTCAATTCCAGTTGTCTCTCAGATTTTTCGCAACGAAAGCGTTTATTCTCTTTATACGATCAAGGATGTCTATTAGATGAAGAAGGCTGGTATAGCGTGACACCTGAAAACATTGCCATCCAAATTGCAGATCGTTGTCGATGCGATACGATCCTCGATCCTTTCTGTGGCGTCGGAGGAAATGCGATTGCTTTTGCAAAAACCTGCGAGCATGGTGAGAGGCCCATTCTACCGCTCACCGCAAATCTCATTCTCGTAAATCAGTCATCGCTTTAGACATCTCCCCAACACGGCTCGCTTTGGCTCGTCATAATGCTGCTATCTACGGTGTTGCAGACCGCATTGAGTTTATCCTTGCAGACTATATCTCATTTGCAAACGCATATCTTTCACGACCCCATCCAACGCGCAGGATTGACGTTGTCTTCTTGAGTCCTCCTTGGGGTGGTCCAAGATACATGTTCCCCTCCGAAAGCCACGTCTCTGTCGATGACAACTCAGACTTCCAGGATGAGCTGGAGACACAGTCACAGTATAGCCTCTCCAGGATACAGCCGATACACGGGGCTGATCTATTTCGCCTGACGAAGCGCATCTCAGGTAATATTGCATACTTCCTTCCCAGAAACGCAAACTTGAATGAAATATCCGCCCTGGGCCTGCTCGAAAAAGACGAAGGTGTCACCCCTGATGACAAGTCTCGAATGATTGAGGTGGAAGAAGAGTGGATGGGGTCGAAGCTGAAAGCTCTGACTTGTTATTTTGGTGGTCTAGCTGCTGGTCAAGAACATGTATTCTGATCTCACACTGCCAGAACTGGTGTATCCGGAGTACTCCTAGCTGCGTATTGTCGAGTAGGTTGTGCGAAGTAAAGTGAACTCCATTATACTTTGAGGTCTCAATTCGTTGTAGCTCACACACTCAGGCTGCAGTGAGTAATTTGTGTTTGACCGAAATTAAAGTACTCCTAGTACTCACTAATAAGTTACTAAGGGTTTGACTGAATTTTATGCAAGCCCATCACTCGAATGCACAGGATCCACTATCACTTTTGAGGAAAGGAAATAGGGCAATGCAAATATTCCTTTACTAGTTCCTCAGTCGTATCCTCTCCGATACCTATAATTATTAATATTGATAAGGCTCTTCAGGGGACAATCTACATAATTGATCGTGCCAAGAATACCTTGAGCTCCTCATGAGGCCATGGTCCGATATAGTCATGGTCATCTTCAAGTACGCGTAAATCAGGAGAGGGAGAGAGCCATCTAATAAATAGGTCAGGAAATGTATCAGGGATCCCCATAATACGAGTGATGTACAAGTATCGAAGTTTGGCATACGTAAATAGCGTTAAAACATCTGGTTCGTAGACCATCATGGTGACTATGCCAGTCATTAAGAGGATAAGTTGGGACATAACTGGAGTATCGGAATGAATATATATGATTTATCTGTTGCGATATCGGCGTTTTCCAAGTAAGTTCATACAAGATCATTCGAGGTCATAGAATATCATATAGCTTTCTGTAATGGCAATCATCGCAGTGAGAATTGTGCAATGCAAAACCTTGTCTAGGTTTCCTAGAATTTGTCAGTCTGCATGTTCCTAACCTACCTGCAACTTCCGTGGCACCAACCAGCTGAGAGTGAGTCATAATTCCAACATTGACTTACCGGCAACTCAAGATACTTATGATTTAATATCATGAATGACGAAATGAGGTGGCCACTGGATAATCAATAGTATCAAGTGCGCGTGTCACAACGGACGGCGTTTTCAACAGGAACACAGACATCTCTCCTACACGGAGCACGTCAGCTCAAAATCGCTGAGATAGGTAGAGAGCACATAGGAACCAACCAAAATAATGCATTCAAGAGGTGCAACGAGAGTAGACAAAAAAAAAGGGCCGTTGCGTCATCAACGGTACATTTGCATCTGACAAAAAACCCTTCTCTCACTAATCGCAGTGAGTCGGGGCATATGACAAGCAAGGTTTCAGCTGAAGAAGGCAGCATTTCACGAGCAAGTGAAAAGGTCTCAAATAGAGCAATAGCTATAAATTTCACCAGGGCTGCTTTGGAATTAGCTTGACAATATCTATTGTCTGTATCCTTCCCGAAATAGCAGGCTGTCACGAAGGACCACTGCAGCGGACCAGTAATCCAGTTCTGCAGCCCTTGGATATAGATAGGCACTTCCTTGTCGATTTCTTCTCCACACGAGGGAAGGACAGCAATGTTTTCTTCAAAGCGCTGGAGGGAGATATTACATAGCCGGCCACAGTAGTCAATAGCATCTTGCAGGTCGAGACCTTTATTGCGCATGAGCACAGCAACTAAGTTATGTGTGTTGTGGTGAGACTGCTCTTTGTTATAGAAGAAATTATTCTGTCAGCAACGATGTCAGTAGTGCCCTAACTTCGACGACGGAATGAGGCATTACATTTGACCAAGAAACAAAATCATTGGTAGCCTCCTCCAGGGCCATGATGACCGGATGCGAGACTACTTTTTCGGAAAGATGAATTTGATTGGCGGATTTGATAAGAGCAAAGCAAGACTTGCAGCCACTCAAGTCGCGCCTCAATTCGATATAAGATTCAACATCATCGACATGTCCCTTGACAAGGTTGTCTATCTCCTTTGCCGCAAAGATGAACCACCGCAATTTAAAAACTGTAAGATGGTTAGAGTGTGTGTGATAAAGAAAATAAACGCACAATTTGCACAATTTTCCGCTATATCTTTCGGTCTGGAAGTTCACAGGATCGCGGAACGCAGCTATGCAACAGTCACGTACTCCCCATGCATCATTAACGTCGAACCTATCGATTTCGAGCCAGTCGTCTAATTTGAACGACCAGCACAGGAAGTCTGCGCAGACTTTGAGATGGAAAGCATCCACATCAGGGTAACAAGCTGAAGCGAAGTAACCTGCGCGCAAGCTCGTATATTTGGTACTCTCTGGCTCTACTAGATGGGCTTTGCTACAAAGCCATTGTTCAGAAGCAAGAGATACAGAATAACAGTGAGGGTTTAATCGCATGGGATAGCGGCAATTGCTGAAGAAGTCAGGTATAATGAACTCTGTAGACTTGAAGACAGGACAAGTGACGGTACAGGTTGCGGTAGAAGCCATGGAGGTTGTCGGACTCGTGTCATGAACGTTGAGAAGAGTGAACGGAGAAATCAGATATCCGTGTTATAAGACAAGGGCTCTGAAACATGATTTCGACTTACGCCAATTTTTGCTAGCGAGTGGTAACGCTGCCGTATTGGCTCGTACCCTCGCGTGCTTTTGAAATGTGGGTCCACCGGTCAGATTGAAAGAAAGGGAAGCGTAGATTCACCTGTCCCATGTGTCACCACAAATAGTAGCAAAACCTCATCAACATGATGAAACATTACTGTGCTGAGCCATAGAGTCTCCGAAGTTCCCGTGGCTTTAATGCACTGACAATAAAATTAGGCAGGGTGTACAACGACTCAACTTTTCTCGTTACAGTATGACCCATACGTGAATTTGGATCGACAAACTCTTGTATACGGATCTGTTCGTGTGAGCATTATGATCCATGATACCATATGTAGAAATTCATGTACTGCGGATCTGCTGGGCGAGCAAAGATAGGCAACGATTGAGTACATGTACAGGTTTCAAATTTTCAGTGCCAAATACATACAGATTTACGGGTAGATCAGTTGAGGGAGAGTAGAATTGGTTCGCCCGGATTCGCTGCAGTTCGAAGACTATGTCAAAACGCTAGGTATCTGCATCCACCACGTCAATTGCGGTTCCTGTTACAACACAAACAGTGGCCATGAAACCCGGAGCTGCTGTAGCTGTCACCCGAATCTGTTACACGACTCTTCGCACCCACCATGAATGATCTGCTCGAATAATACAGGTTGCGCTCTGTGCTTCAATTGATATATGCGTTACAGTCGCATCAACGTTCAAAAATACGAATCATATTACTCATCAGAAACATTTGTAACTCAAACCTGCTTTATTCGTAAGCTGGGTGAATGGCAAGAACAAAACATTCCGGAAATAAGACATCACAATATTCGGATAATTGGGGAGTGACTCACCTAATTATGCCCATATTGGTACTTTAGTCGTCCGAGTACGCTCGACGCGCTGCGCGAGCGTTCGCGCGCACGTGTATTGGACCACGTGATAATGAGGCGTCGGCAACCACAATTGAGCATTTCAGTGGCCCACGATGAAAACGCGGTGGTCTATTCATGTCAAATACCTAGATCGATAACACAAATACTAGAGCAGCATACAAATCATGGATGGAATATCGAGAACAAGTAAGACCGCTTTTAAAGAGCAAGAGTAGTAATGAGAAAGCTTGAAAGATGCAGTGATTGAAGGACAGAGATACGGTGTAAAATTGGATGGCTATGAGTGATATTGGTAACAAATACAGCAGGGAATTAATCTGGAACAGTAAATAGGTAACTTGGATATTGATGCACGAGAGCAAGTGCGCAACCAGGCGCAGTGTCCAAACAAGCGGCGCCCATCGAAGCGCATTCAGTTTTATTTCATCTCTTCATCGATAGCGCTGCCGAAATAACACTTATGAGCAGGGCTGGAGGAGACACCAGGCGACATATTAGACGAGAACTGCATCACAGGATCAGGACTGGACACAAAATAATTCATGAGGGGTTGGCGAGGAACAGGTATGATGAGCGCAGGGGGCGCGAGAGTACGCGTGTATTTTGCAGATGGAGATGGCGGTGGGAGTGCAGGGAGAGGGGCAGTGGGAGGCGGAGCAAGTGGGACGGTTCGCTTGACTGCACGACGCAGGCTGCACAGGGTTTTAGAAGACAACCAATTATAGCATTAGAGCCGCTCACCGTAGCGGAGCGCCTGCGTTCAGACTGCCACCCCTTAGTCTTCCAAAAAGACTATTGGTTTCTGAAGCGTTCTCTACGATGCTGCCTGTACGACTCCGGGTGGGCGACATGACGCCGGTGCGCTGAAACGCGCTGCCCGCATTTCGCACTGGGGACTTGATAAGAGCCATCGGGTTGACACCGATATTCATGCTACTGCGACGCCTGCGCATACGAGGACGGTCAGCATTAGCAGGGGGTACCGCGACAACGTTTGAGTTGCTAGTGGGTGTGGGTGTCACGCTCAGATCGCGATCGACAGGGTGCATAGGACTAGATGGTATCGTCATCGGCGAGGGGGGTGGTGCAGGAGTTGTTGCACTGTGATGGTAAGGCGCGAGAAGGCCGGAAGAAAAGAAAGAAGAATAGGTGACCATCGTTCAAATCGAGAAGGCTTTTCTGAAGCTGCTGCTAGGTAAATATTGAGGATATGGTGAAAGAGCAAGTTGAACCAAACCAAATTTGAACCTCTCGAAAAGGACAAGGGACGCTAGAACACTGCCACATTGTCTGTTACCTTGCCAGCAGAAACTGAATTTTTATATTTATATACACAAAAGAAACTACTTAGTAGGGTGGTGTACGAGCTGTCCTCTATAGAACTTCTGAGTTCTGGGGTATAGCCGATCAAGTCTGTTGTGGGATGTTGCTACAGAGCTAGTGGGGCGTTCATGTTGCGGCCTCACCGTGATCCTTACGCCACTCAACCTACCCTTCGTCATCTTCATATCTCCTCCGTAACTGCATGATTTTTAAGGTGGACACTTCGCGCAACATGAACGCTCAGCCTGTTGACGGGGCAGTCACGTAAGCATATACTAGTATGTTCTCACTTTCTCGTGGTTCCCACATGGGCAATTCGGTAGGGTGGGCACGAATAATGATGCATAATGGTATTCTTCGAAGAAGTCGCGGCATGCACTTTCCGTTGGGCTAATGGTTTAGCTTAATAATAGAAAGGACTGTCCCACAATTTTCTACAACTTTGCCACCAGGGCTAAGAAGGCCGACTAGCTCAGTTGGTTAGAGCGTCGTGCTAATACGGTTCGTTGGTGAGTGCGTGACCGGTAATTCCACGCTCTTACCGAGGGACTTGATACGCGAAGGTCTTGGGTTCGATCCCCACGTTGGCCATTCTTTTTTGTACTGTCAGGGTTAGCAGTACTTGGTTCTGTGTCCATAGGGCTCTGCAGGGATAGGGGTAGCCCGCGTGGGTCACTGGTGGCCCACTTACCGAAACATCCGCTGACTGTGAGCAGACGAGGACGTCCACTTTCCAAGGGTCTTCGAACAATAAAGCCTGTGCGACGAGAGAGCTGAAGATAACAGTTTGGTGGGTTGTATGAGTGGCTTGTGCTATGCCACTAGATGTTGTATGAGCAGACATAGTCACTCATTGCTTTTTACAGCTGCTAGAATGTGACGGCGGTTTCCAGGCATGGCGGCAACTGTAGTGATGTGCATGGCCCGGCTCCGGGCCGTGGGCCGGGCCAAAGTCACGGCCTGGGGAGGCTTTGGCCTGGCCTGAGGTTGTGAAAAGCCGAAGCCGGCTCAGGCCGCGGCTTAGCGCTTATGGGACCATGTCCAAGTTCTATCCTTCCCATCACCTACTTTATCGTATATCAGCCACAAATATCTGACCAAATGGTGCGTCATTCTGTTTATTATGTAAACGAATACCACTCATTCAAACTGAACAGTAAACAAGGTGCGTATGGAAAGCCAGGCCACCGTGCTCTACTTCCAAGGCTTTCGCTTATCAGAACATTCCTAGTAAGGTAAGTGCTTCCATTTGCCTCCGAACACCCTGTGCGACCATTCTAACGTGTTCATGTAGCTTTATTCTCGCTACCATCAGGGAGTGGGTTATATCGTATTTTATCACTGAGACCTCATTCAAATCGGTCGTCTTCCTGCGTCTTTTGACCTTCAATCGTATTTTTCTCTCGTCTTCTTCGATTGCTCGTTCGCTCGGCTATTTGGGCTCAAGTTCGCATTGCCATGGCCTCAGTGAATCATTACCGTGCTCTCACTACAGATGTCAAGTTTGAGGTTGCGTGTGGTCTCGATGTTATGTTTGGGAGGAAATGCGTGACCACCATTTTGTGGTAAGATGAGACTCCCGTCTCCAATCCAAGGCGGTGGCAGTGTCTCATTGTCCTCGTTTTAAGTATCTGCTGATTGCCTTCTCTGTTTCTAGAAATTCCATGTATACTTAGCAGTAATGTCAATCATATTGAACCTGCTGCTAATGATGGTGAACTAGAATTATCTCAGACCTCGTCCCTCGTCGGAGCGAACTTTATTGTCCATTCATCTTTTTCGGGGGCCCCATAAGTTTTCAACTTAGGAAGTCTCGTGATTCAGCAAGTGGAAGACTTAGCCTGGTGGTTGCTACAGCAGAATTGAAGTCTGCTTCTCTTGGACTGTGCGGGATCGAAACCTGCCGATGGCGATGTTTTTTCTATCGAAACACACCTTGATGTTCACTCATCGATAGTTTCTTTTGATCGATGTCCTTGCCCACTGTTCACAGCTTGTGATTGTGTCGATCTTCCCTTGAGTTCGATCCATGCTGATCGAAGTTGTTGCTCACTGTTCGCAGCTTCTCACTCACTACTCTCACTTGCTGGTAACCTCAACGCCTACCTCAGCCAGTGTTGTGGTTCACCCTTCATATTTACTTTCTGAAGATAACGGCGAACCTCTGACAGTTGTTGATGTTCAACATTGACATCTTTTCCTTTTTCGTTCTCTGGCATTCCGGTCTCTATAGTATAGCTTATAATCTCGTTGTTTCGCATTGTTTATACCTCAGCGGTTCTTTCCACGACACTGAGGTATGTTTCACGTTTATATTGCACGCCGACTTGTTCTCATTGTATTTCGTCCATAGATCTGTTCTTTAGGTACTATCAATGTTAGCGGTTCTTTCCACGACGCTGAGATCTGTTCTTTAGCTTTAACCTTCATGAACAGTCAGACAGGCACCTTTTTATCGCCCTCGGTTACCATGACCCGATTCACATTCTTGCTACCGCCACTACCCATCACTACCTGATACCTCTATTAGGCCGCGGCTCAGGCCGATCCAGGCCTGCAGTTCTTCAAAGCCGGAGCCGTCTGAAGCCAGGCCAAAGCCGTGGCTTTCACTGGCAGGCCAAGCCGGGCCGGAACATCACTAGCGCCGGTAAGTCTCAAGAGCACTACAATTGTGTCAGGCGGAGCGTCGGACAGGTGGCCATTTTTGGGTACTTCGCACGCCCAAATATCGCAACAAGCGGGCCCCTTTTGTTTGTCCAGCTCCACAACTAAACAAAAGTGGTGAAGAGAACAAAATCAAATCTGGTCTATCGACATGAAGGTAGCTGAAATTCACGGTAATTCACGTGGGTAAATTTGAGAGCCTCTGGGAGCATTGTGAATTCACTCTGCGAATGTCGGAAAATTCGAAATTCGTCGTACACTATTTGGGATGGGGTCAATTGACGATGAATTCGAATTTTACTAGTTAATCGACATGGATGCGGAAGGCGAAGATGACGAAGCAGTTTGTCTGCATTCTTTCAGCTTAGGAAGCTTTGTTGCTCCTGGGAAAAGCCGATCGCTGCCGTTCCGTGGCTGAGCCAAACCCATTTCCCAGATGGCGGCAAGTCTCAAGAGTCGTGCAATTGTGTCAGGCGGAGGTCGGACAGGTGGCCATTTTTGGGTACTTCACGCGCCCCCTTTTGTTTGTACAGCTCCACAACTAAACAAAAGCAGTGAATGGAACAAAATCAGATCTGGTCTATCGATATGAAAGTAGCTGTAACAGCAACACTTGCTACACTAACCTAGCCAATGACATTCTGCCAATAGTGGTTCTCAAAGTTAACTTGGTATAGAAATTTCAAACGTTGAGCATTTGGAATTTGCCGGTTAATTGAGGCTCCGACGCTGACACATCAACCCTAACCTTATACTCAGACCGTCACCATCTACTGCAGTCTGCGACACCATCTTTCAATATCATTATGCCTCGGGAATCCGATCGTTCAAGGCTCCTTCACAGCCTCAAACAAACTAGTCATGACCTTACTATCGCGCGATACATGGAGTTAGTTGAGTTTATGGTAGATGAACTACTAGTAGATGAGGAGGAGGACTCATCAGAGATCAGTGACACTGCCAGTGGTCATAGTGGGTCTGATATCAGCATACGGACAGCATCACCAGCATGGCCTGAATCCCCTACCTCATCGGTCACATCTGCCTCGTCAATCAATTCCCTTGTATCACTCTCAACAGCATACTCGAGCATCCTATCACACGATATCCCAGACATGTGTGAACGAGTTTTTACGCAGTTCGTTGACGCAATCGGTGCATTGCATGATGAGGTGGAGAAATGTCGGGTCCTTACTATGACCACTGGCAGTGTCGCTGATCTCTGATGAGTCCTCCTCCTCATCTACTAGTAGTTCATCTACCATAAACTCAACTAACTCCATGTATCGCGCGATAGTAAGGTCATGACTAGTTTGTTTGAGGCTGTGAAGGAGCCTTGAACGATCGGATTCCCGAGGCATAATGATATTGAAAGATGGTGTCGCAGACTGCAGTAGATGGTGACGGTCTGAGTATAAGGTTAGGGTTGATGTGTCAGCGTCGGAGCCTCAATTAACCGGCAAATTCCAAAATGCTCAACGTTTGAAATTTCTATACCAAGTTAACTTTGAGAACCACTAATGGAGGTATATTCATAATGCGCTAGCATCTCTAGATAAATCAATCAACGTTCGCAATTTCCACCTGCCAGGATCAAAAGCAAACTGCATAGCCGAATCCTGCAACGACTCGCATCGCAACTACCTCGTCATTGCTTTTTCGAGGGGGATGTTTCATACGTGGCTAAGGTGCCCAATATTGTCAACGCGTTCGCTGGCACATAAGTATATAATGGGCTACTACTGAATACCATATCACTTACCAGCCAGCCATGTTCCTAGCTGCATCATTATTGACACAGGCTCTCCTGACTTTGTCAATCACGGGGTCGCCCGTTGAAGTTCGCAATTCCCCCATCACCATCCCCCTTACCAGGAGGCTAAACTTCTCCAATGGTACTATTAACCTCTTGCAGCACGATAAAGCTCGTGTGGCAGCCTTTATGAACTACAACACACATGGCCGACGTGCTGATATCGTTCCTGTGTCATGCTTCTATCATGGTTACACCATAGCAGTTGGCATTGGCAGCCCGCCCACAACCTGTCAGTTCAACACTGAGAAAACATATGTCTGCTAATGTATTATTGAAGACAACTTGATTCTCGATGGCGGCAGCTCGGTCACATGGCTTAAAGATGAGGTATATGTGCCAACCGACACCAGTGTCAATACTGGTCGGCGTGTAAAGGAAAAATACGGTAATGCACGTCATGATGATGACGATGATGACGACGATGATGATGGTGATGGTGATGATGGTGATGGTGATGGTGATGGTGATGGTGATGATGATGCCATGTACTTCCAAGGTACGACATATAACAATATCATAAGTTGAAAAGTTGAATACCTACGATTATCTATAGGACTCCTCTGGAACGATACCGTTACTATCGGTGGACTCACTGTCACCGAGTTCCAACTCGGTATTGCTGAGGAAGTGAAGGGCTTCCAGCCAGGTGACATTGGTATCCTTGGCATCGGGCCTAAAACCTTGTCATTCGACACCCTGATAGATGAGCCGGATGATCTGATCCCGACTATTACCGACTACCTGTATGACCAAGGCAAGATTAATAAGTATCTTTTTGGTATCTTTTTCCAGCCCATCACCACGGACCCAGACAGTCTTTCTGGAGAGCTCACCTTTGGTGAAGCTGACGACACTAAGTACACTGGTAACGTTGCCTACACGTAAGCTACCTTAGCTCCTAGATCAATCAAGACTAGTAGTAATTGTTTTGTTTCAGTCCTATCACCACTGAACTCTTTGCCAGTGACTATTGGGGTATCAATCAGTGGATCACCTACGGGTCCGCAGAGATCTTGGGCATCACTTCTGGTATCGTCGATACTGGCACCGTCTTTCTTCACATTGCCTCCGGTGTGTATTTAGAATGCAGAGTGTAATAATTGTCTAATCAACGTTCGATAGATGCCTTTGAGAAGTACAAGGCTGCGACCGGCGGTACTCACAATGAGGCCACTGGTCTTCTCAGTATTAACGTGGACCAGTACAATGCCCTAAAGAGGTTGAACTTCCATATTGGGGGCGTACGTCAATTCTATCAGCCCTCTCACCCCTTGTTCACCATTTTTCACAGCAAATTTTCAGTCTTACCGCTAACGCCCAAATCTGGCCTCGTCCTCTCAACTACGTGCTTGATGGAAATGCTGATCCAAATGCCATATATCTCATCGTTAAAGACATTGGCACGCCCTCTGGTCAAGGGATTGACTTTAATCTTGGCCACACATTTCTCCAGCGCTTCTACACTGTGTTCGATCGCTCCAGTTTCCCGGGCCGCGTCGGTTTTGCTGAAACCTTATTCACTGATGCCACCACCAACTAATATGGAATTGCCAAAGTATATGAAGGATCGGTTTTCAAATGCAAAGCAACATACGGATTTGTACAATGCAATTTGGACGTGCTAATATATACACCCGAAACGCCGCCTCTGCATAGTACCTCAATCTGTGCATTGCATCTTGATTCGGAATACTTCTGTGGCGTTACGAATAACATTCACACGGGGAAAGAAGTTGACTTAGTGCTTTGAGTAGGAATAATCTGACCGAACTAAGTGTTTTATTGGGGGTAAAGGATCAACTTCCCTACCAGTAGATATACAAAGGTTTATATACGGTAGGACATGGAAGGCAATAGAACGAGAAAGAAGAAAGAATAAACCTACTCAATAACAGTTTTATTTCTTCAGTTTATTTGCTGTTCGAGCAATAAGCGATGGAGTGGCACAGTGGGAAGTCTAGGTAAGAATCTGCATGGCAATGCAAATGGTGGAACTAACCCAACAAGAATGATAATGACAGACACTGGCGATTAATACCATCCCATGATGCCACTCGCCCAGTGAGTCCTGACGCCTCCTTCAAGAACTCGGATTTTTTGTTGAAGACCCAGAGGTATTCGAATTCAATGTCGGTCGTGAATGCTGATTTGTATGACAATTATAAACTTGAAGACAGTCATACAATTTTATAGGTGTGAAAAGCACCTTCAGGACAGACCATCGTCTTGGGGTTGTACATGAATATCGCATCTGGCATGGATCGAGTCCGCACGGATACGTACTAAGCTAGCAGTGTTGTGCATACTTTACTAGATTGCACAAGTCACATCAACATTTCGATGCTCACACCGTACTTTCCACTCACCGGCCTTCACAGTAACCTGATCAAAGAGTCAGTGGAGCGACATGATGTCTAGCGTGTGATAAGACTTCACAGGAGCGCAACGGGTACGAAACACGCAGCAATTGGTGATGCAGGGATTGTTACTGCCTTCATGAATACATTACAAGCACTCAGTGACACGGAAGGTCTACCAAGCCCTTAGTATTGAAAAGTATCATAACCTCATGCAGGACCCAAGCTGCGTTCCGGAACCTGTGCGACTATCGGCGCATCACAGTCCAAAGGTAATACCATATGCCTGGTGATGTGAAACTATTAGTGATATGTCAAGTATGTACTATGGAACTCATGATTGCCTTATAAAACAGATGGATTTACTATTACTTCCTAGACCCGATCCCTCATCACTCATGCATCTTTCGATGAGCATGGACGGTGCGCAGCTCATCTTCCCACTTGTAAAGGTGTTCGTCAGTGATATCCCTTGTTCCTGCGTCTGACCTAGAGTCGAACGGGATAGAGACGTTGGTTGACTGGACCTCTAAGCCGGACGGGCTCATCGGAGGTGCATCAGGGTCATCAAAAGGTTCAACATCGTCAAGGTCCACCTCGATTGTCTCAGTCCATTGACTCGGATCATTAACGTCACCTCTCTGGGATTCTTGGATGTTACGGAACCTCTCTTGATGAAGCACCATGCGTCCAGCCTGACAAAGTGAATGAGGAAAAGAATGACTGCCTAAATCTCGTACTCAACAACAAACCAAAGGCAGAAAAGCAGTACGCTAATGAAATCCAGTGAGCAGAGAAATCTGCGGTGCATGCAAGACTTACTAAAAGATGATGTTTCCACTCATCTGTGGTTGATGACGTGTGGGGTGCAGAGAAACCTAAAGATGAGGATCACTGGAGTAATGAGCATATATGAAACAAATATTAATAAGAACACCAAACCTACCTATTATTGCAATAGTCGTGAAGCTACCATCGCGGAACGCAAGCTTGAGCAAGCTTGCGGAATTTCTGACCATTCCGATGTGCTTCTGAGGAATCGCCATAGCATTGCACCAAGGATGAGCATAAGATTGGCAATGATCGAGATGCTGGTTCTCAACTAAACGATCAGATATACAAAAGGTGCGAAAACGCTGACCCGACATAGATCCGACTATAATGAGGCGAAATTATGACACAAGTGGGGGAATAATTAGTGGCAGTTATAATCAATCGAGCATTAACTGCCATGGCGGCAGACTGCGCGCTACCGAAGATGAACAAGAGTGCACTGATGGTTTTGTTTTTTGGTATATCTTGTACACTGCAATGAGGGCTAATACAGTCACACAGAGTAAGACTGAAAGCCACATACCTCGCAGCATGAGTAATAACTCCACTGAAAGCAGCAGACACTGTGTCATTGCAGCCTGGTACGATGCCCATACTCTGCAAATAAACGGACTGTTGGGAACCTCCGAGACCATTCTAAATGCAAACCAGATGTTGAAACTAGCGACAGGAGTAAGCATGCAACATTGAGTTGCTGAATCGCCCACTTTGTCCAGCTAAACCAGCATACCTGGTCACCACATAAATTTTTGCTTCAGTGGTCTTCCAAAATCGCCTGTTCTCCAGAAAAATCTATTGATGGTGCTTATCAATATGCGGACAAGTGCTCACGGCCAGACCAGTCTAACTTCATCTGATAAAAACCAGATATACTCGAGGACCATGAGCGCAGTTAATGTCGCTGATGAGTCTAAATCCAGCTGGAAAAATGTTCAGATAGCGATTGGAACCCACTTGTTATTATAGCAACGTTGCGTGCAACAGGATCGATGGAGGGGGCATCACAGGCGTAAGGCGGCGGCAACACCAAGTAAAGGAGCAACTAAAG